>CM061042.1:112722199-112877199 GCA_030762985.1 Adelphocoris suturalis
TCCCACAGTCCATCCGGTAGCTCCACCCTCAAAGATCACGAAAGATTTGATAACGGAATCTAATTTTTGGAAGAAAACACGGCACGAGGATATTGATGAGGTTAGCCTATAGGATTCCAAACTTCGTGAAGCGGGTTTCAGTGTAATTTTGGTTATCAAGGAACCTAATGCAATCTCTCCAATCTCATTTACTTTGAAACTCCAAGAATATTTGAAGTAAGTACAAAATTGGACAAAATCACTGATCAAACATGCGGAACATGTCACACCTATATGGTATATTGAAAAAATTAAATCGGCCATTAAAGATGAGGTTATTTAGGAAAGTCGGTATTTAGCACAAAGAATGAAAAGCAATAGTAAAATCATCACCTTTTCTCACCGAACCTCAACTGTGACATCTTAAGTAACAACAATTGGAAAAATCTATACACTAACTATAAAAAATGTCGAATCGAAACTATCGAAATCGAATAAAGAATGGCTTGACATGTTCTTCACTCTCTAGTTCAAAACCCCACTATTAACCTAACTAACCTAACCAAACTATCAACCTACATAAATTTTAACGGTCGATTAATTTTCAACACTGAATCTTCAAATGAGATGGATCTACCTTCTTTTAACACCATCTACCAACACCACCCCAAGTGTGAATATTCTAGATATTCGTTCAAGATAGGGAAACAACAAATTAGATTCCTGACACACTTGCATATCTCATCTCAATTGAGTTATTTACAAACTTGTTCTGTTTTCGATATTATTTTCACCTGTGTTATATATATATATATATATATATATATATATATATACCGATTTTCTGGGGGGTGACGTTGAAGTGTTTTGGTAAGGATATTTCCTAGTGTCGTTTATTGAGAATAGACCCAGTTGAGGTTCGATATGTCAACATTTAGGCCGAATCGCATTATTTTAATCGACCCCTTCTCCATGATGGATACGCCATCCCATTCTCGAGATTCCCAGTTCAATGCAGGTCACACTTACTGTGTTATAATGAAAATTGATGAAAATGACTTACAAGAGGCCCTGAGGGCTAAATTAAGAAAACAATTCGTGGGTCATTAATAAATTGTCTATATGTAATATAGGGAACCACTTGCTGGAAAGAAATGTAGGAAGAGTTGTGAGCCTGCTCCTAGATCTCCGGAGAATTCGAGCGGAATCATAATTACCTATTCGAGAGATAATAATTTAATGCAAAGAGGCTGGTTGCAATGGTTTGGACAATGATCATTTCAAAAAATACCCCATGAGGATAAAATTACGCACTTAATACTAGAAATTTCATTATTAACAAAATGTTTTTTCTCAATCACCAGTTTTCATTCGGACGTAAAATCTCATAAATAATAGTCAGATTTCACTCACATAATTACAATCTTAGAAAGGAAGTTAATTAATTGGTAGGCATTCGTGCTCAAAGAGTAACGTCTCCAAACATCTCTTATAGAAAATCCATGTAATGTCGATGAGAAATATGGCGATTTTCACCTTGTTCGGTTCATTGGTAGGTTCGTTTCAGCGTTGGTACTAAAAGCAATACAAAGAAACATTGATTCAATGTACGAACAGTGATATCGCGTACCGTTCGATCAACTAGCTAAGTCGTAAGTGGAATTTCTTCTCGTTCGGATCAATGAGAACCAAATGCTCTGGCCTCCGGCCATGAGATCGAATGACCACCGACATTTCTGACCTCGAACTCGTCAAGCAGTGACGAGCAATCTGCGATCTATATGCAAGACACGTAAATGCGAGAATGATATTCTAATACCGGCTACCCTCTGGGCATACCTACTTACTTTTTAAATTATTGCATTAAGTTAAACGAATTAAAAAACTAGTCTCGCTGCGATCATGGAAAAAAAAACTTTCCCTTCTTAAAAAGAAGAGCAAATTTCATTCTGAGTGAATTTTTCATTAGCCGAAATTATTCTGGGTTCTCAAAAAACCAGTGGAAGTGCTTCGGCGTCCGACTTATTTTACGTTGAGAAAAAATTCGGTCGAAATTTTTTCGGAAAGGTGCAAACAACGAATAGAGTATTAGATAATGAGTTTTAGTGAATTTTCGTAGAAAATGAAGCTACTGCAATATATATATATATATGTATATATATATATATATATATATATATATATATATATATATATATATATATATATATATGATTGTATATATGTATATGTATACATGTGTCATTCCAGACGATAACTCTCCTTAGTATTGTGATAAAAACTCCGTTCTTGCACCAAAGAATCAAGCTCTAAACGAAAGGATGAGTTCGTTGGCCAGCACTTTTTGAGTACATTGAAATGGTAAAATTTCAAAAAATGTGCAGAAGAAATCGCTAAAAATGGTTAAAACGGCTAAAAATTGTTACATTTATAAATGTTAGCAGAATATTGCTCAAATAAAGTTCATTAAATGTTGATTCGAATATTAAAAAATTTATGTTCAAAATTAGGCTGAAAAATGTACTAAAATTTCATTAAAATTGGCTATAAAATCGATAAAAACTGCAAAAAAAGAAAAAAATCCTACCACTACCTCATAAAAATGGCAGATTACTATTTAGAATACGTTTTTTGTCATAAAAATATGAGTTATGAATTTCTTTGCACTTAAACAGCTCAAATTTCAAAACAATTTAATCTAATATAGTAGATAACTTACGAAAATTCGCTAATAAGATCATGCTGGAACTTTTTCTTTGGGCGTAATGCCAAAACAATCGTCAAAGGTTGAGTTATGGGCAACGGCATGTCGGTTTACAGGGAGATCATCGTCAGACTGAACCACGGATGCTCGATGGCTGTTTCTCTTTGTTTTTAAAATAATTGGCACTTTCCTATATAATCCATAGATAAATGTACAACCTTGTTTTATTATTTCGTAAAAACCCTAGTTGTTTTATTATTGCGTAAAATGGGTCAGTATAACAAACCCTTCAAATTATTATGCAAAAGTATATGAAATCCCCCCATATGACCCGAAAGGAAGTAATTCTCCTTTCTCTTTTTGTAAACTTTTGTTAATTTTGTAATAGCCGATTCAAATTACGGGTTTTACTTACCGATAAACACGATTTAATCGCTAAGCCGGATGTGTGTGCTTCGTTATTTATAGTTTCATTGGAAAATTATGCCAGCAGAGTGTGCCGGTTGGATGATAAACATTTCTTTAGAGAAACTCTATCTTTTTTTTCGTTTACCAAATTACACGTCTACATACATATTTGCCGTCTAATATTGGATATGGATTTCCTCATTCTCGAGTTAGTGTGAGTGGGTGGTGAATCCGAGCACGTGGGGGTGTCGCAAGAGGTAGCTCTGACGTCGCCAGAAGCCTTGCTCGCCTCGCGAGCGATAACAACTTGTGCAACTTGTGCAATTCCTTCTACATGTATTAATTATTCCTTCTCCGAGCACCCCAGTTGTTACTGAAAAAAAGCGAGAGAAAAGAAATAGGAAAGAAATCCGCTCGTGCTCCCCCAAGGTCTGTGTTCGTCAAAGCCGGTGCGGTAACGTTACAAATATTTTTGAGGCTTCCCTTTATCTCCGCCACCACTGCTACTTGCGTCAGAGTGAATCAACACTCCTCGGATGATCTTTGCCTAGAAATCAGCCTCATTTCCTGTCTTCTGTCACAAAGGCAGTGCGACGCAGTTTTCTCAATATTTTTTTTCTCCAAGAACCTCTGTTCGTTGCGGTTTATTGTTTTCAATTATGAACCTTTATAAATAGCCAAAAAACAAAAATGTTTAACTACATCATAAAATTTTTTAGTTTACGTTTCAAGTTGCGAGAATCCAAAAAATATAGATCAGTACTCACGTTGTGAGCTACATGTTGAGTAATTTGACTTTTAACCCTCCATGTATATACCTATACAGTGTCTAACAGAAACCCACTAAAATTGTCCAGCAAATTGTGCAGCACTACTTTAGGCTGTGCATTAAAGATTCTCTGTACCTTCCCCCCACTTCTAGGGAGCGGAAAGCGACCTTCAGTTGTGTTCCCAACCTGTTGGAATAAATATTATAAATTCATCAGTTAAAAGTGTGGTGTCCCACAGACGTTGTATACACTGCCACAAGAAAACATTGGGTTGCCTCCTGTACAATGTAATCCCACAGATATCGCTAAGTGACATTTGACCAAGATAATACATTGGAGGAAAGAGGGCTTATAATTATGGGTACCGTGAAAAAAAGTGAAAAATATCTAAGGAATTCCTCCCAAATCGAAATCTTGAACCCGGATTGTGTTTATACTGGTTTACACCAGACTTGACCTACTAAGCTATGTACCCCCAAAACACGATAATGGATCAGTCCTTTTCCTTTCCTTTACGCAACACTCAAAGGGATGGAATGACAAAGAAAACATGACCAAGATCTAATTCTACCATCAAACAAAAGTGTGCAAATCATTCAGCAAGTCGACAAGATGTTCGTTGGCCAGTGTCTATGTTCTGTCGAATACTGAATTAATTGCAGTAGTTAACAGCTTTATCTTGTAGGTACGATACTTATACTTTTGAAAATCCAGGAACAGATAATTTTCACTTCATTGAAGAGATTGCGTTGTTGCTAATAAAACCACATTTGCGAGATCACCTCGAGTCAGCAACTCTGCAGTCTGATTCACGCAAAATAATCTCTGCAGTATTACAAACTAGCTCAACCTCCTGAAATTTATATTTCTAGGACGAACTGGATAAAAAGGAGAAATGTAGTAACTGCCCATACTTATTGAACATTGTTACGACTTACGAGTTTGCTTAAAATGTAAAGTCCCTGTTAGTGTAGAATTCTCGTGGAAAATGTACCTATGTCCTTCCGAGTGTTGATTTGAGATTTTACCAATGAAAGATTCTACCTACATGATTGTATAGACATTCTTTGCCTTCAGTAGGTATAGTTCCTATTGTCAGTAACTTTTAATACTATCCGTAAAAATAATCTCTGTTTTTCTTTGCGCAGGAATGTTTATTATTGAGTTAAAGTTTACTGTTACAATACCTATTCCTAGTCGAGGCTACCGATTCTAAGTGAAAAATGCATATGTTAAAGTAAATTTGTGCACATAGATTTATGATTCTCCTGCAATTCAAAAATGAAGAAATTATATATATATATATATACTTATATATATATAGATTAAAAAATATTCAAAGTCTGAATACCATTAATTTTCTGAACCGTTCACCATTAAACCGCTGAAATTCATTAATAAGTGGTTATTTTAAGAGGTCAGTATAGAGTACAGTATAATAATAATAATACAGTTTACCCACAGGCCTCAGAAACAGTAGTATACACATGAAGGGTTAAGATTTTTTCCGTGTTTTCAACCCTGTATTACTGAAAAACCCATAACTCCCTCAAATAACTGTTAAAATTAAAAAATGAGTACACCTTCGGAAAGAGCGATAAATTACCTACCACCCTGATACCATTTCAAAATTTTCAAAGCAGGTTTAATGGGAGAGAAGACCTGCTGAAAGTTGAATTTGACAAACCTTTTGAAATCTGTAAAAATTTGAAAAGCTATAGCTCGGAAGTCTTCTATCAAATTTTAACCTCGGAGACGGGAAAACTGAGCCAAGATCTTACCTTTCCAATGGTATAGTCAATTTAACTTTTACTTTGCTAATTAAGGGAGAAAACTATGTTTTAATGTTGAAAAACATTGTCAAATCAAGGGTTTCCTTGAAAAAAAAAATCTTCTGGGAAAATACGAGTTTGGGGTCGGGTTCCACGTATTTTTTAATGCTGAGTCGAATGGAAACACTTAAATATCTCCCAAAACACGTTATAACCGAATTTTGCACTTAAGCTAACTAGTTTCACCCCTAAAAACATAAAATTTATCGTACCAAATGAACTCAAATGTGTGAGTTAGAGTGTTAAACTTGGTTCTAAAGTGGGAGATATGCAAGTGTTACCATTCGACTCAGCATTAAAAAATACGTAGAAACCGACCCCAAACTCCTATTTTCATAAAAGGTCATTTTTTAGAAAATCCTTGATTCCATTAAAAAAAAAAAAAAAAAAAAAAAAAAAAAAAAAAAAAAAAAAAAAATGTTTTTCAACATTGAAACAGTTTTCTTCCTAATTTGCAAAGTAAAAGTAAAATTGACTAGGTACACCGTTGGAAGTATGAAATCTTGGCGCAGTTTTTCCCGCTTTGGGGGTAAAATCTTATGGAAGACTTCTGAGCTACATATAGCGCTCCGAATTTTGACAGATTTCTTACGATTTGTCAAATTCAGCTTTCAGCCGGATTTTTTTCCAATCAAATCTGCTTACAAAATTTCGAAATGGTATCAGGACGGTAGGTAATTTAACGCTCCCCCAAAGGTGTACTCATTTTTCAATTTTAATATTTATTTGTGGGAGTTTTGGTCATTTTAGTGATATAAGGTAGAAAACACGAAAAAATCTTAAAAAAGAAATTACTCGGAAAGGAAGCCTCTTAAAAGAAATTTCTAAGAGGAACTTTTTGTTGCAAATTAGTTGTTAAATCGATCTCTGGATTTTTGACCATTACGTTTTTACACCCTGTATATGGACTAGCTTCAGAGGGACGTCCTAAATAGGAGAAAAAATATGCTCATCTGGAACATCATTAGATGCATACAAAAACTATTTACGCATATAATTTTTTTCTCTTTCAGTTCACTTCTTTTCAGTAAAGTCCACTACATAAGCTGATAATACGATCATCTTTAGAGGATAAGAACGCATAGCCTTGAACGTATTTGTAAATTATCTTTCCATCGGCAGTTTGAGCCGAAAGTGGGCGTCAGTCTTGTAGGTGTTTGGACAAAAGATCATGGAGTTCCACGAATGGTTTACAATCTCCATCCGTGGGTCGCGCGTCGCGAATTTTTTAAAAATGATTTCTGGTCATCACAATGAAGTACCTATTCTACATCGTATTATAAAATATTCTAATTAGATGACGGCGGTGTGTAATTTAGATAAAAAGCAATATGAAGGTTATAGGTATATTGGAAGTGGGTGAAATAGGATTGTAAAAACTGGTATTTCTACATTACACATTGTTCGCCCACCTGGAGAACCCTCTGCTTCCTGTTACGATGACGTCACGCGTTTATAGTTCAGATTCTAAGTTAAATATTTGAAACAGGTTTCTATGGTCACTGGATAGAAAGTGCAATAAACAATAACTTATTATTTGTTATTAGTTATTGTATACTCTATACACAATAATACTCTATTATTTTTCTTAGAAATACATAGACAACGTTGTTCACTAACTTCCGTTTTCTTCATTAAGTACAAGTATACAAATAATATCAATAATATTCTGCTCGTACCAAGTTGAGACCCCGAAATTGGGTGCTGATCTGATGCGTCACTATTTCGTTTTTATGTATATTTTTACCCACAATGATGAGGTCATGACGAGGTGAGCCTGTTTGAATTTATTCCCACATGACAACCATTTAATTTCTCGTCCTAGATTAGCTAGGGAGTAAAGTTCAGCAATAGTAAATTCAACACAAGTAATGTGGAAAATATTCGGGCAGATGCCACCGCAGTTTACAAATTTATCAGAATCTGCAACATTGCCATATAGGTCGTGAATTGATAAGAACGAATTCGAGAATTTGTCGAGCATTGGTAAGAACGGCACTACTTACTTATATTCGGTGTTCAAACGAAGAAAATATTAACTTTCACAGGCTTAAACTTAGCACAATTTTAAAACAGAATTTCAAAGTTGAAATATTTCGACTTATTAAAACTATGAAAATGGAGAGCCAATGTTTACATTGTCGGTGTAATTCCGTTTCATGATTGAAATGTATCAGATGCTCCGGGCATACGAATAACAGTAGGTAGACGTTCAACAGTACGTCGAACTCCTCATCACCAGTGCCATTTGGATCCAATTCTTCTTCACATTCAACATCCGAAACATAATTTTAAGAGCAATATCCTGATCTTTTTGTCCGACTAATCTGTATTTTACTAAAAGGATTGATTTAGATTTTGGTTTTGTTTTTGAGGCGCGAGCTAGCGAGCAACCAGACCACCAAACTATACACACCATTCTAATCTATTACGTAGGCCCGTTTATTTTATGGAGGCTCGAGGTATGACGGCGCATTTGAACATCAAGTCGGGATAACCCGTTGTAGT
Source organism: Adelphocoris suturalis (assembly GCA_030762985.1). Taxonomy (NCBI): domain Eukaryota; kingdom Metazoa; phylum Arthropoda; class Insecta; order Hemiptera; family Miridae; genus Adelphocoris; species Adelphocoris suturalis. Next base: position 112,730,401 of record CM061042.1, read on the forward strand.
GGTCATTTCGGAAACAATTTGTTTCTGAATTTGTTATTCACACTAATCATCCTCCGCAATGCCCAGGTTTCCAAGAGATTTTTAAATAGATTATTGCTCCGCTAAATTTCTGCAATGAATTCATTGATTAATCCTACTTATCGATCTGACGGAGAATTTCGCTGCAGGCGGTAAGTGTGATAGGGCTGGGGACATCTTGCGAGTACAATGCTCCCTCATGGCCCTCGCGTTCTAAATTAGGGTCGACCCGGCCCCTAAATTGGTTTCACAATCGCCGAAAGGCGCAGCACGTCCGTTTCACAATCCCTCAGCCTTCAGCCGCATCTTCCGTCGATCTCATGACAAGCCTCGCAGTTGTCCGTCGGTCCAGTTGGCCTGTTGGGCTCATTCATAGAGCCGCATCATCGACATTCCAGCTGGAAACCGTTGAAATGTCAAACATTTAGTTGAGTAATGCGTGCGTTACAGAGCACGATAGTGCACACAGATTCTTCTTTTTATTCAGCTCATTTTTTCTTTGAAAATTCGCTTTCAAAGAAAAAATGAGCTATTTAAGTAAATGGTTTCAAATTTTTAAATTTAGGGGGGGGGGGGGGGGGGGGGGGGGGGGCGGGGACCCCTTACAAAACCGTTTCATACATCAAAGAACACAATCCTATATTTTAACGTCGTATGTATATAATATATACTTATAGGGTGTATTTCCAGAAGATAACTCCCTCAAAATACGACGTAAAAATTTCGTTCCAACCCAGAAAAATCCGTCTTGACAAATGAGTTCGTTGGCCAGATCGATCGCTTCAGAACTTCATGTACAAATTTACAATTAAGTGGCCCAAAAAATGGGGAAAAATATCGGTTTTTTGACAATGGGGCATATGGGGTGTTTCAGTCGAAGTATTTTCCAGTGCTGAGTTGACTGCAACCACTCCCAGATCTCTAAGACCCATAATAAGCGAGACAAATAGATTTTTACGTGAAAAAATGACCATGATAGTCTAACTTTTTTGTCGTTTTCGAGTCCTCTAAAGTTTTCTTTACAATCTCGACTCATGGCTGTCCCCTCAGTTTCATGACTGAGTACTTTTTTCTTGCTCAGTTTGTTCGTCAGCAGTTACTTTTTCCACCCTTCCCCAATCGACTATTTATATTCGGAATTATATATATATATATATATATATATATATATATATATATATATATATATATATATATAAATAATTCCGTAGTATCGTATATGTAATATTGTACATAGAATCCTAGAGTTTAACGTTTTTTCATAAGTGTATATATAACTCTCTTCACGATTGAGATGAAAATTCCACTCTTGCGCCAAAAATCAAGCTTTCCGAACGAAAGGATGAGTTTGTCTAGCAGAAATTTTCGAGCACATAAAATTGTTCGAATTTAAAAACGGCCAAAAATCATCAAATTTATATTTTTTAGCAGAATTTTAGTCAAACAAAATTATCAACAATTACTACATCAATAACATTTTGCACAAAATTATGCTGGAAAACTTACTTAAATTTCATTAATATTTGCTGAAAAATCAATAAAAACAGCAAAAAAACTCCAAAATGTTTTTTGAATCGCCGAATTTTATTTTATTTTTCATTTTTTGACATAAAATTGGTTTTAACAATTTCTTGGTACACAAACTGATCAAATTTCTATACAATTTAACATAAATAATACCTATATAATTGAAGAAAATTCGCTCATACGATCATGCTGCATGACTGGAACTTTTTATTTTAAAGAGATCTATTTTAGCAAATAGTTTTGTTAGCTGGACGTCCTTTTAAATTTATGTTGGGGCCACAACCTGATAGAAAAGTTAACGCTCTTTCCTTCAGTATCCTTATGATTTTAATTCCAAGAATTTTGAGAATAATGGTCGTTACGATGTTGCTAACATGGGAAAGCTAATCTTGAACGTGAGAATATTCTAAAACAAAGACAAAATAGACAAAATGTTTAAGATGTTCTTTTTGTTGGACGTCCCTACAATGGTCCCAAACTCAAGTGCAAACGTCCTTATCAAGCCTTCAAAATGTGCTGAGTGGATTTTACTCCAACGAGACATCCAGCTGTCACGCAATCAGCACCGTAGGAATTTGTAACAATCATAACATGAAATAGAAAGGAAAAAACTTACCATTTCACATTGTGAGATTCCACCGTCCCGTTATTGTTATCCTTGAACCCACGATGTTGAATAATAGCACTTGGAGTGGCGCCAGAATCTTGAAAAGGTTGGCATGAGAGGAAAAACTTGGTGTTAATTGGAGGTATATAAATACTAGTATTTACTTGGGAAATGTCGACTTTTATCGATCAACTTTACGTGGGTTACATACCGCAGACCTGGATGCACAAATTGCACATACAGTGTACTCAGTGATCTCACCGTCATTCTAGGAATGTGTTGCTCAATGGAATGAAGTGCGACAAGTTGGTAGGTAGGTGATGATTGGACGGATCCGAGATGACTTCGCGTGATAACTTGTTTGAACTAGTGTGTTTTTTACATATGTTAATGTACGATGATGATAACCTTGATAATAAACTATGAAGAGAAAAATTTATTATACTGCATTATGTAACCAACTTCATCTTTCTTGTATTCCTCAGTTAAGAAAAAATGAAAATAAATGAATGAATATAAATAAATAACATAGAGTGACATTGATTGGTGAATGGTACGCTGCAAATCATTACTCAAAGGCTTATTGTTTTTGTATTACATAGTTCTACAGAGCCCTATTAAACGTAGTAATATTTTCAAATTGTAACAACATAGACGGTGGCGCCTAACAGAAGAAAATTAGTCAAGTAAAATAAAACTCAATTTTCGTAGGTACACTTCACTAATCCGTGTATACAGGGTGTCCCAAAATTAACCCTCACTAAATTTTTCCAGAATTTTTGAGATAGGTGTCGAAATGAAACTTGGAGAGTGTGTTTGGGGTGCCTGATGTTAATTTTTAAGCAAATGATAATGACAAATCAAATCCAAAAGTTTTGGCCTATCCAAAGGGTTTCCAATTTTTGCCAAGTGACAACATTTTGAAATTTTGATACCTCAAAATTTGTGGAAAAAAGTTAGGGGGGAGAGGGGTTACTTCTGGGCCACCCTGCATATACTGCATATATTATAAAGAACTCGAATATTGAAAACGATATTTCATTGTATTTATATCAGCTGGTATGATTGTCGTAGTTAGTAAGAGGATTTTTACCATGTTCATGCGTATTCATATTCATGTTGGCGTTCTATTTTCCCTGCCACAGAAGAGAGAGCAAACGAACCTTTTGGAAGGTTCAAGCGATCTGAAATCTATTGAAATTGATTAAATGTATCAATAATAACCAATAAATTGACAACACTCGGTGTTCTGTGCCCCGCCAGGGGTGGCCCCCTTACTCCTCTTTGCTACCACCTGAAACCGGTTGGTGAAATTCAAAAACATGGAACACACTTTAGCCGTCTTCTTGCTCTGGATACCTATCTGAGTTTCTGTTATTATTCTGTTGCTAATAAATTGCAACTTCCTTGAGTGAACTGGAGAGTTGATCATGTTGGAACCCGTAATTTTACTTGTCTCTTGATGTCCCAGAAAGGCTTGCTCTTGTCCCAGACTCTGGCTGCTTACCAACTTCCTATCCTCCGTGTGTTCAATTCAATTCAATTCAATAAGAGTGTATTTCCATAGATACATTGCCATTTTCAGTACATAGGTACATTGCTTATATTGTCAAAGTACAATGTAAATTACCCATCCACTTTAAGGCACATGCCTTCAAAAGTTATAACTATTAAACTTAATAAATTAAACTTTAATAAGCATAAAATAAATTAATTCTTTACCTGTTAGGTAAATTAACAACACGCGTGAATAAATCAATATCGCTCAATAATAATAAATCAATACATCACTAAAATCAATAAATCAATAGACGCAGATGGACTAGATTTGACTTTTCTAAATAACTTCACGTATACACACTTTCTAAATAAGTTGAACATTTAACGTGTCCTTCAGTAATCAGCCAAGTAAACAAAATTTTCTTATATTTGGCCCTATTAATATTACTGGGATCTCTGAGGGCGTTCGGGGCATGTCTCAGTACTATGGGGATCTTGTAGGACATAGAACTCTTGGATGCTTCCAACCTGATACGTGGTGCAGGAATAGCTGCTTTCGTGTTAAATCTTACAGAGTAAGGGATAGTCCTCGCGCAGCTAAGCCATCCTTCATTCTTCTGAAAAAACATCAGTAGGTATGCTCTTCATGTATAGCTGGTTACAACATAGACTGTACCAAGGATCTGTAAATTGTCATTAGAGTAGATTGGCATAAGACGTTCCTTAGATTATAGAAAATGAATGGAAACCTCCTTAGTTAATCTCCTTAGTGTTAGCCGACTATGTCCAAGACTCTGAGATAATGTTCATCCAGTTATCATGATATTATATCCTTAAGATTATTCAAGGGTTTTATTATTCAAGAGCTTTCACGAACAGTTTATTCCATTCATCAACTTGCTAGACTCAATTAGTACGAGTTCATCAGATTTTTGACAGATTCACTTAGTTGGTTTAGTTCCCATTCGCACGCAACCTCGACAGGTGAACAGAAGTGAATTATCTCATTCAGCTGACCAGGACGAAGCCCGTCATTTCCTTCTTCTAATGGCATTCCATAGAGGCTCTCTATCAAAAAGCAAGAACCTAAGATAATTATCTCATTCATCACTGTACCTAATAAAATTGAAAACTCCTTTCAATTTAGTTTGTACAAGTAGATCTCTGAAGGATGTTGAAGGAGGGAGAAATTGGCAGCATGAGATGTGGTGTGATTGAAATAATATATGCTAAGTACCAACTTTCCAACGAATGGTGAACAATTTTTGTTGGGTGTAATTTGAGCTGTTACAACTCTCCACTAATCATTAGTTTTACGTGAAAAGCAGTAGAAAGTTCAGCATAACACTGGCGTTTTTGTGTCGGGAGAGGTATATAAAACAAGCATGTTGTACATTTTGAATATGTTCATTTTTCAAACATTTCGAACATTTAAATACTATTCTTATTTGAAACTTTTCAAGATCACAATTTTACTTCCGAGTGTACCTAGGTATAGCTAGCGGAAACATTGTTTTCATTTTCGAGAGATGATACACTGTTTGTCTCAAAAATCAAAATTTCTGCTCGCATTACACTTTTTAGACCATTTTGAACAACTTGGGTTTCGGGGCTGTGTATGTGTCCATGTGTGTTTTAGTGTGTCTGTCCGTAAATCTGCAAACCATTGTAACATGCAAAATGTCTAACGTTTTCATCGAATTTGATGAAATTTCCAGGGATTCTGCGGATTAAGCTGTAGATAGTCCCCTATCAGTTTTATTCAATTCAAATCAATACTTCAAACTACGCATGCGCAAAGGTGAATTCCATCATAAATCAATCAAGCAAATCTTCTCACGCTCTAGTCGTGCGATCTGGCTCACATTTGGAAGAAATCTAAGCATATAAATCGTATCATCAGTCGCTGCTGCTCAAGCTCGAATGTGAAATCCTTGCAACATGCATACATTTTTCAGTTTTAATTCGATTTAATGAAGTTTTCTGGGCTTGTGGGAGTTAGGCTAAGAATGGTCCACTATAAATGTCATCCCCCAGAAATTGCTGCTCATGCACACAAATAAAATCAATTCAGCGTCGTTTCCTCATGGCCTATTCATCCGATCTAGCTGAAATTTGAAGGGTAGATAGGAGACGTGATCACACCTTATGAGTTTCATCACAATCATATCTTTTGTGGCGGCTGCGCTTGTGCGCACCTTAAATCTTTGTAACATACATGATTTTTACAGTTTTTACTTGATTTTGTTAATTATTTTCGGGATTGAATGGATCATATTTTGAAGTTATTTAGAACTGAAATGAAATGGATACGAGGAAGGTATGTGCAACACCCAACATGACAGACGTTTTTGAATATTGAACCGTTTTATTTGCCCTTTTGCGGTTGATCGAGGATTCAGGACTCATGACATCTTCATCGAGTTTCAAAATCAGCTTTAAATGCTTTGGTTCAGTAGTTTGGGATAACAGCTCCATTCGGCATACGATGGAGGGTAGACGGGCAGCTTCATATATATTTATACTTTTTTTTTTAAATCTACGTACCTTGAAACGTGAGCCAATAAATTTCGAAAATGACAAATGTTCACAATCTATTCAAAATAATTTATCATCAATTTGATTGGAATAAAATCCCAAACTGACTCTACGGCACTTGAATTTTGCAACACAGGAAGGAGTCTACAAATTTTCTGCTACCAGTAATATCTTTGCTTCTACTACAACCTTGAATTATTATTATTCCCATCTCTCCTCCACCATAAAATAATAGGTAATAATAATACAGCATTTAAAATATGACTTGGCACACTCAATTCGCACACTCAATTCAATCAAATCAATTCAATGTATTTATTTGTAAAGGCCAACGTGGGCAATACAAAGGTTTTATAGTTCATTAAACACAATAAAAATAAATATTAACGATACAATAACATAATAACTATCTCTCCTTTATTCTTACTTCCTAAAATCAATATTATCCTCATTCACTATCATAATTATCATTACTTCAATAAACTTTTTCTGATAGATATAAACACTCTTTTCATACATTAACCTGAACATCTAGATATCGTCCTATACATAAACTTTTCCTATAAATAAACATTTATCTCTCCTTATGTATAAACAAAAGAAGACAAAAATTCTACCTTCAAATACTTGTCCTTATACAGGTGACAGGTAAATGATATTACATATATATGTAGGTATCTACGTACATATTTCAGTAGAAAAAGCCCTCGTTTACAATCCATGCTCTTTGTCTAGTGGCCGTATACAGGAACCGGATGTAACCTCCGAAAACTTGCCCTTTCGTTTGAGTTAACCCATTTCATCATTTGTGGTCTTTCTATCTAGGCACACTCATTTCGCACATTTTTAAAAATCCATAATCTACGTATTGGACAAGTCGCTGACAGTCCTAATAGCTGTTTTCGGTCACGTCCCTGCCCGACCTTGCTGTCGACCGTTGGAGATGAATTATTATTCTATGAATAGGTACCTGCGTACCAACCGATGTTTACGTAAACCAAATGAGGACCCCTCTCCATATTTTGCCAGAGGTATTTTTCCACGATTTTTTTACCGTTCAAGGTCACTCCCTCATAAAACTCCAATGAATTATTAATTGGGCAACCAATTATGAGGACTGCACGTTAACCCGTCGCCGCCGCCGATCTTTGGCGTCGTTGATCGCTCAGTGCGGACCCTTATTAGCTCGATTAGTTTCGATATAAGCAATACTAGTAGCGAGGAAATGATTGACGGACTATACACGTTAATGGATTCGATGGAACTGAAAATTACGCGCACATTAATAAGTCTTCACAACAAGCACATTGCAAATACTGATTTCCATTGTTAAGCAGAACTAATTGGAATCTCAATAAGGAACCGAGCTCTGATGGGGCAATCATCCTGCGATTTCAAATACTTAACGTAAGCGGGGATATCAATTGCTATTTTCAATAATGAGCCTTTGTAATCAGGAAAAATAGCTGCAAACTATTAAATAAAGGTTTGCTATTTCTGTATTAGATAGGCCTTCTACGCAGATCACAGATCCATAGAAAATTACCTATCAAACTGAGTCTATGGCGCTTTACGAATATAACTGGACGATGTCACCTACCAGAAGAAAATAAGTTAATCAACTAAAAACAATAAATAAATACAAAATAAATAAAACAAAATCCTTGAAAGTGACTAGGACGAGGAAAAAAATATAATGTTCCCAGTAGGATACGAACCGCAGCAAGGCCGCCCTACTCTATAGTCTCGCTCGGGTACCCATCAGAGAAATCCTCATCATCGATCATACATAGTTACATCGTTTGATATGGGAAACGAACGATTGAACGTAATGCGACCCAGATGGTCTCATTCGATTCATTGAAACTCAAGTCCATAAATCAAACAAAAATATCCTTTTATTTCGAAAGTTTTCGAGATTTTGAATTTTGAATATTCCATCACTTAATTATTGCTACCCTTAAGGATGATCCAGAGTGAAGCCGATGTTACTCGTACATCCCCAGCTGATTGGCCGAATTTCATGAAGTTCGGTCCAGTAGTAGCGGAGAAATTGTGCGTATTTTCCCTTCATTACGTTAACAGATGCCTGCAGAAAGTTTATCAGTGCCGCATCTTTTCTTCAGATCATCTCCGGTTACAAAAGCCTTGGATTTTTGCAGTTATTCTCGGAAGAATCTCACCGATTCCAATCGGTCTCCTCACTTCTGGACATTTGATCTGCTTCCAATCAACTATTCCGTTTGCATATCTCCTTTCGCAGGCTATGGCTATGTGCTCCGAAACGAAGCATCATGTCCCTCGAATACTCTGAGCTTATCCCACTGGGTCCTGCACTCCCTCTCAATGTACGAACTACTTTTTCTGAATGATTTGAAGTTATTTCAACATCCTCTAGATCTGGTAGTGGTTCTTCTACAAAAATCTTTGCATCTGGAGCACCTGGAGCACTGGCGCATCTGGTTTGGGTGTTTGGGTCGAAGGGCCTGCAGAATTGTTGAACAGTTTTCTAGAACTTCCTCAGGTTGTTAATTTCCATCGACCTGTCGGTAATCCATCGCGTTGCATCTTTCGGTTCCTTGCAGAAATAGTCTTGTGATGACTCTTATGTTATGTTGCTCAACATCTGATTGTTCTCTTTTGTTAACTGTCTGTCACTGCTCTCCGCTTCTTGGATCAGTTCATAATATATGCTCCTCCACGTGAGCAGTTCTTTTCTAACCAGGCTTCGTATGTGTACACTTGACAAAATTTCGGCTATCTCTGTAAAAGTGTCGCACAGAAAACGAGAACCCTCTTTGAAGCACGCACGCGTTCCTTCTGCTAACTCGTTGTCAGTTATCCCATCTGCTCGTGCAGTTACTGCTTTGCGACGCATTACTACTGCCGACTTACAAGGCCAATTAATGGCTCTCCGCCATCTCATACTCGAATGCCATTGATCATATTTGCATTCCTCCCTCAGAATTCAAAAGGGGGGCTCCAAATCCATCCATGAATTGTTGATGCACAGAATTTGGGATAATTCCAATTACTGAAAGGATGAAGCTTGGCTGAAGTTAGGATCCTCATCTTCTGCTCTAGTGATATTTGCTGAAGATCTGTAGATGACAAGGGGCATCCCATTATGTGAGGCTCTGATGTGTGTATTCACCCTATGAATGGGGGTCTTTCATTCTGTGTAACTCTCAGGTATCGTTCGTTTTTTCATCTGGAACGGTGTCATTTCCGATTCCGAAAACTAGGTTGTTGGGGACACGATTACATAATGTTATACCAGTTATAGCCATTTAAATGGTTATTACCATAAATTCCATTTTATTTTTATTTTTATCTAATACAATTTTATAAAATAATGAGCTGATAAAAAAAACATCGTTTTTTGCTTTGATATATTATTACGTATTATATAGAGAAGCGACCTTGAAGCGACAAGGCACGAAGAGACGAGTTTATCTAAATATTTATGTAACATCAAGTCTGTCTGTAAAAATTTGGTTTTTTCCGATTCCTTTGTTCAATTTTGGCATTTTGTTTCTACAGACTGATATTTCCATATCGGCATTTGTTTGGTGAAATAATTTATATCGTGTAATATTTCGTCAGAAAAAAGTCGTCTAATCTGTATCTGCCGGCTCGTGTATGTCGTAAATACGACCTCGTCGGATCGTCTGAGTTATTTATCTGGCGGTTCTTGAGTCAGCTTCTTGACACCCAGATTATATTTGGAAATATTACAAATGGGACGAACGGATAACGTGATTTCTTCGGAATAATCCGACTCCATTACGAAACATTTTTCTAGGCGATGCGGTTGCGCAAGGCGCTTTGAGATAGTGATGTGAACTGGTAAATACCCCCAAGTAGCTACCAGTAGGTAATACTGGTAAATAGCTAATTATGTTGAGCCAAGTATATTCACAACACGCACACACACAATATGATTCATTAGAGATAGATGAACAAATCCTTTCTTTCGCCGAAAAATAAAGCATTCCAAAGTAGCATACATACTGTTGTGGCTGCGTACGATGATGAAATTGAAATTTGCTTGATTTGTGTTGAACCACTGAACTAGTAAAACCTTAAAATGGACGTACACCCTGTTTGGCCAGGTCTCTCTACCTAGCCCTACTTAGCCTACACACCGTAGCTGCAATTGCCAGTGGGTACATAATCGCCAGTGTTAATTATAGCCAGACTGGGTAGGCCCATACCTCTACCTAGAGCAAGACCACTCAGGATCCTAGCGAATAATCATGAATATAAGAGGTCTAAAGAGAAATAATAAACTTAAGAATGGAAAAGTCGGATATATAACACCGAGAGTGGAGTAAGCCATGTGCATACTGAGGAGTAAGGTTGTAAGAGAGAAGCCTGTGGTTAGTTTGATCGAGAGAATGAATCCTAGGGGCCAGAGCAAGGGCATTTTTAATAGTTCTCCCACTTAGTGGGCTTCCATTTCTGGTGGGCCCAAGCAAGTTTCTATGCATGGCTCTTCGCTCAGGTTCGATTCCGTGTTTTACTTTTGAAATCGTCATGTACAAAGGTCGGGTACGACACTTACTAAAAGTGTATCAACTATGAACAAGAACATTCAGCAATTTGTGCACTTGGGGGCTACGAGCATGAGAAGCTCAAGGTAGAGCGCAACATGGAGGTATGTTTTTTTCTTACTGATTTGCTCTTCTTTTGTTGCTTGTTGCAATACTAAATGTTCCATCCACACCTGAGTCAGCTGCTACATCCAAGACTCTTATCCTTATCTCCTCACTGATCAATACTATAGGTACATACCTACTTACCAAAATCTCTTATAAAGCCTGAACTATCCGACATTAATTTCAGGCACAGAATGTTACTTGTTTGGTTCTTACTTTCTTGTCTGTATTATAACTTACCTCCATGAAATCATCTAGGCGGAAATGGCTCCAGCATAGGGTTCTGGGGGTAAGAGTAAGAGGGAAAGAGAATGTTCTAAGAAACCGGAAGAATTTCAATTTTCTAACACCAGGCAGAGCATGCGCAGATATGCCCTCAATACTCATGAACTTTGATGGCGCAGTGACGAAGCATTGAGAAGGTCAAACAAGTCTGTTTTCAACATTTTTGATCAAATTTTCCTCCTAGAGTAGGGGCTTGCTCTATGAAAACAAATAAAGCTTGTGGTTTCGTCCAAGTTGCATTCAATAGAAGAGGTTTTAAGCTTTATATTCCTCAATGTACATCTCCGATAGCAACCACACAAAGACCTGTTTAGCCTGCCAAAAGAAAATTGTTATTTCGGGAAAACGTGTGCAGCGGAATGAGGCAAAAGTACGAAATTTCACCAAACCTTTACAGTGCGTACTTATACACCAGAGCTGCATTCTGTTGCTCCACAGTACGTGGCAGAAGGACGCATTGTAAAGGTTTGGTAAAATTACTATGAGTAGCTTTCTTGCTGATGCTACCTTTTTTGACTAACTGTAAGGCTAGGTGTTTTGCTAAACTTTCTATTCCCAAATCCCAAATTCTGATGAATAAATTCCCGTTATGTCATTGCGTACTTATACCCCAGGGCAGCGTTTGCTTGCCCCACAGCAAGGAGCAAAAGTAGGGATTCCAAAGTTTTGGTACGATTGGAATACCTCGCTTGCTAATGCTACTTAAGAGTTACTATCGACTAAATTTAAGGCTAGATGTCTCACTGAACGTTCCATTTCCAATTATTGATTAATACATTCCCGTCATGAACCAAAAACTGCTAAATCCAGGCTCTTACTCCTAGCTACACTACTCATGTTAGTTTTTTAACGACAAAACACTTTTCTCGGCGGTTATGCCGCAACCCACAGCTTTATCAAGGTTTCATCCCTTGGGAAAATCATGCCACCGAGAATGAATGAATGGAATGTTTATTAAATAATATAGAGAAAATACATATTAACATTATTATAGATAACAACATGCATACAGCAATAGACTATGAGTCTGTCTGCCGGGAGAATAAATTTACGCTTGGTCGTTCATTTCTGCCTATATTTAATTGTCCATTTTTTATTTTATTTTATATATTTTTCTTACAAAATACTTCACTAATCAAACTCATCCAACTGTATTTAAAATCTAATCAAAATATCCAACTGTACTTTGCAGCTACACTTCCATATTTTGCCAACGGAAACTAATTTCCTCCGTTCAACTAGTCCTTTACCTCCTCCTCGCTCAAACGAGCCCGGCCAAAGTAACGGGCCGTAAATTCACCGCGAGGAAATGCACATCAATCTCTTGAACCCCCATGTTTCACATCGCACACCTGGAACGAGGATCATCAGGGGAGCCGTATGGTTTACAGTTAAGCGGCATCAAAGAACCTCTCAACCTCAACACTCTCCTCAAGACCCAAAGAGGGCACTGTTATTTTTCCGAAAATAGGTCACCAGGTCTTACATTGTAGTCCAACTGTTGTAAATTCGATTGCTTGACTGCGGTGCTCACATCACTGCTTCATTGTACCAAGCGTTGCGTGCTCTGAAGATCAACCCTTCCAGTTGTGAATGCCGACCCCCTATGTTATTTAAGACAATGCTCATCTGGGAACCTGTGCTCTCATTAAGCCCGTGCAAAGCAGCATACCAGGAACATTCAACACGCACAGTCTCCTCTGCCACCATTCGTGGAAAGCTATGCCCAGGCAACTTCAAAGCTCTTATAATATAATTGAAGTGCAAAGCCATAGTATGGAAAAACAAAGTCTCAAGACCTGTCTCCAAATACACACAATAAGTGGGGGTATTTTTTGACAGACCGAAAATCAGCTTCCATGCCACGACCATTACTGCAACCAAAAACAAAGAAAACATTATTTATATTTATAATTGATATTATAATATGTAAAATAACATGAAGTTGGTGGAGCATCCGTCTTGACAAAAGACAGGTCGATTTCGTTGGCCAGCCCGATCGCTCTAGAATTGCAGGTTCAAACTTAGAATTTAGTGTCCCAAAAAATGCTTTAAAAAATCAGTTTTTTGACAGTGGGGCATGTGGGGTGTCACAGTCAAAGTATTTCTCAGCGCTGAGTCGATTCGGACTACTCCCAGATCTCCCTCAGGCACCCTCGGTCGCCTTTCATCATCCAAAGAAGGAGATTATTCATTTTGTGCGTGTTCGATATATTCACTAATTTATTATTTTAGCAAATTTAAGCTATTGAAATGGCTCCAAAAATTTGAAATAACCGTTTTCCAAATTTTTATTCGTGGAAATCCGTAGTGCGCTATTCCGTAACGATTTTTCGTTTTTAACGTTTTTCTCACATATTATCCCTACCTGTATGCCACACTCGTCTTGCCAGACGTTGTTGTTTTTAGGTCGTCTCTCTGAAGCTTTGTTTTATAAGCAAGGCTTCGTTAATCAGAGGGACACCTATTGGAATCAATCCAGAGGGGTGGGGAACTACCCAAGCACGAGAAAAAAAAAAGAAGAAAATAACAGCGTGCAAATCCGTTTCAGATCATTCTAAGACCAAGTGTGAGAGAAAAAAAACCATAGGTGTGTGTGTGTGTGTGTGTGTGTGTGTGTGTGTGTGTGTGTGTGTGTGTGTGTGTGTGTGTGTGTGTGTGTGTGTGTGTGTGTGTGTGTGACACATTTTGTCGACGCAATCCAGGCTACAAATCTCAAACGATTTTCGGGTTTTGTTCTTTTTTCGATCCCAATTTTAATTTAGTGCGCAAAAAAACCCGGAAATTTTGAATTCCGTGATGGAAAAGGGGGAATAGATCCCCTCTATCAAAAATGGTTTTTTCCTACAAATTTTGACGACGTCACCCAGGCTACAATTCTCAACCGATTTTCGGGATTCCTATTTGGTTTGATTCCAATTTTAGGTTAGTTGTGCAACAGTCCTTAGGAATTCGGATTCACTGTTGAGGTGGGGCTGGAGGGGGTAATCATCGATTCTTTCTAGCGCTGTCCAAGCGACAAATCTTAACCGATTTTCGTAATTCTTATTTTGTTCCATTTAGAATTCGATCAGGTTTGGAACGTATGTCAGGGATTTCAAATTTCATCATGTTAGGGGGTGAGTGGAGGGGGTAACACTGATAAATCTTGATGTTTTAACTTTTCTCGATTTTCGTGATAATACTTGTTCTGTTCAATTATGAATTTGGTCTAGTTTGGAAAAAAAATATGCCGGGAGTTTCAAATTTCTTGCTGAAAGTTTTATGATGGAAATTTACTGTCGTTGTAGAGGTCTAATGGAGGGGGGGGGGGGGGCGTAATTCCAAGAAGTCATGATATTTTTGTTTTTAACTTATTTTTACTCTCACCAAAATTATACGCAATCCATTCATAGGGACGTCCCTGTAATGCATGCATTACTTACCAATATGTTTAATTCTTTAGCACACAAAGAAAAGTTTGGAGAATTGGATTTTAATTATTTTTTGTGGCATTACAATAGTTTCATTTCCTTCCGAAATTTGCCAATAAAATCCACGGACACTTTTTGTAGGGAATGAGATCCATAATCGATTATTGAGGATTGTGAAACCATAATGTGTGTTCACACTGTGGAATTTGTCAGTTGTTTTCCCGCTCACCGTCGCTCGAGCTGAATCAGGTTGAAAATGACATCGTGATGTCACCTCGCCTGACACATTGATAACCGAAGAGTATTTCGGTTGGCTATTGCGCAGCGCTCGCTAATCAGCTAATAATCATTCGACTTCCAAGAGCTGATTCCAAATTACCGTTTCCCTGTAAAGATGAATCTCACCATCGCCCAACGCGACTCACCGCCTCAAAGTTCCGCGTCAACCTCAACTTCGATATTTCGCTTTATTGCACACATTACTGGTTAACGGAGCACCTTTACCTAGGCATACCTTTAACACAGCCATTAATAATAATATTAAGATTTGTGACCGAAACGAGTTAATGATCATTCCTCATTATGGGTCGCGGTTTCTAAGCCATTAAAAGTCCTATATTAATTTTTAATAACTCATTAAAATTGTCTATATAGAGCTTATCTTTTATATCTACCCAAACTCGTGATTTTCATAAATATGCAATAAAAATGTTAATAATGTAAAAAAACTACAAAATTCAAATATATTTTCATGTTTACTTGGAAGCCTGAATAAGACATGTTTTGTTAAATGACAAAACGTCTACCAAATTGGGTGTGGCACATAGCTTCCTCGTTCACCTATCATCTTCTTCCAACTATCATCCAAATTTAAGCGAACTAGAGAGGAAAGAGATGGAACATGATGGAATTTACGTTTGCGCATGCACAGAATGAAGTATTGAAGTACACCCTACTCCGCATGTTCCCTAGAAAATTTCATCAAAATCCGACGAAAACTGTGGGAATTAAGCTTGTTACAAGGATTTCATATTGGCGCATGCGCAGGAGTTATTTATGGTACAATCATGTTCAAATTGATATAAGATGATCAAGTTGTCATTCCCCAACTATCATCATAATCTGAGAGAGATCGAACGATAGAAAATGATGCTTGGTATAATGTAAGTTTGCGCATGCGCAGAGTGAGGTATTGAGCCAAGAAACTGATAGGGAACCATCTTCTCCCTAGCCCGCAAATCCCCTGAAATTTTCATCCAAATCGGATGAAAACTGTGGAAAATAAGCTTGTTACAAGGATTTGCGTACACACGACAGACAGACACGGAACCAAAGTTGTTCAGAATGGTCTAAAACGTAAAATGCGAGTGGACATTTTGATTTTGGAGTCCTAAAATTTTTGTTCCCTCGAAACACGGCAGCAAAATTGTAATTGGCTGGTAATTGATGGTGATTGTATCGGTAACAATTATTGTTTATTTATTTCATTTATTTGAATTTATTTATTGTTTTTTTTTTCCAAGAAAAAAGGAAAACAAGTTATTGGCTGAGCAGCCAGTGAGCGTAGTGCAGAGTTCTTCAGCACAAAAAGGTACTCTTATTTCAATAAACGTGCGAGTGAAGTCAGTGGTAAACCATGAATTCGTGAGCAGTTTCCTTGAGTCTTCCTCTTATATTAAAGATTTCGTAATAATTATTATCTCCGTGTCACATATTAATTGATAGGTAAGTAGTCCTAAAAGAATGTACTTATCAACATTCATAGCCAACATTCATTTTCAAAACGCAACCAATTTTGTTCAGAATTCTAGACGTTTTTAGCAGTTCACCGATTATTGATCTCATTTCAGTGAAATTCGTGCATATTACGTCCACGTGATCCTTCCTACTGTACTCCTTTACTGAGAGTTAGATGTACTCAACGTAAGGCAATCATTTTTATTTCAATCGTGCCTAATTGTTTATAAAACTGGTATTCAACCTGAGCATAAATGCTGTGTCAGGAACAAAGTTTTATTGTTCCTTTGTCCTTGTGGATTTAATCCTGACAACTTCAGTAGTTTTGTGCATTTTCGAGCAAGAGTTTTGAGCAGGGTAAAGGAATTTGACCTGTAGAGTGTTTTCTTTGAAGTAGTTTGTGTGTTGTAGAAGTAGCTACTAGATTACATGATTGTTATTGGCTGAGACCAGCTCCACCAGCCGCCGCCAGTTCTTATGAACTTATTTGGTTGGTGGACAGGAGAAAATTTACTACTTTTTAATTTTTATTCCATCGGCTTGTATACATTTTACATTGTATTTTCTTTCTGTCAATAAATTGACATTCTATTATATATTTTTGTGCACAGCGAATTTTTTAAATTCCAATGATGAATTTTTTTCAATGTGAATTCATTGCATTAGCTTAATTTTTCTTTGAAATTTGGTAAAATCAACAAAGGTTGTGAGAGGTTTCGTACCACAGTTGTTACATTTCAAAAAAAAAAAAAAAAAAAAAAAAAAGTTAAGGGTTTTACACCTCGTGCCACCCCTCACGTGGGACACATGTGATGTTGCAGTTATGCAAGTGGATGCAGCTCGTTCCTACCTGGTGCCACCCCTACCTGGTAGCCACCCCTTCCTGAGAGCCACCCCTACCTGCGATCCGCCCCTACCGCGCCGCCCAGGGTGAGCAACCTCTTCCAGGTCGCCGCCCCAGATAGCCCGGCCGTTCACCCCGGTAGTGCTCCAGGATGCCGTAAGACTTTCTTCCTTCACCACTTTCGTCCTGCCCCTCCCTCCCCCCCTGCTCCTATTCATCTCCCTGCAGCAGCATCGCCCCGACTCCGCTCCTGCAGGCCGAGTGTCGCAACCCCCTCGATAACACTTCCTCCTCCGCCGCCGCAGCCCGTTCGCTTCCTCGACTTTCTTCCCCCTTCTCACTCACTCTCACCCTATCTCCTATTTTCTATCTCTCTCGCGCACCGCTGACTATTTTCCCTGCCGCGAACTACTTTCTGACTATTTTCTCCCGCGGATTCTTCCGGACTCCCCTCGCCAGGAGGTGAACCACCACCAGCCACATAACTCTCTTACCAAACCACATTGCACAATCGTCACTCTGGGATTTGGGTTCAATATCCCCACAAAAACTCACCTCAACTGCGTAGTAAGCACTCAATTCTATATGTTATGTGCGAGCTCAACCCAAACTCAAGCTTCATTGGTAACCGGGAAAATTTTCCCCGAAAAATAATTGCTCAAATCGGCAACCCCCGAAAAAAAGTTCTGCAAGAGCTATTTTTATTTTCATTTCATTTCATTATCATTTATTTTGGCAAATTCAAAAGCATTCACAATACAAAAATTAATATACATCTTACTATAAATAAATAATGATTTTAAAACAAATAAATATAAACTTTGCCCACAAGAAGAATAAGTTCAAAAGAACTTGTGCTCTTCAGTGGAGTTGCAGAGCCCTACAATAAGCAAATAAAAAGTAAAATGTGAAGTTAAAAAACAGATGAAGAGAAAGGAAAAAAAAAAAAAAAAGAAATGAACAGAAAAAATAACTACAAGAAGTTACAAAAATAATACATAGGTATTAACCTAAGAATTTATTGAATTATTTATTATTATTTATTGAATTTATAGAGTGAAAGAAAAAACAAAACACAATTTCTAATTTACTAAAAATTAATGGCGCACTTTAAGAATTTATTGAATTATTTATTATTATTTATTGAATTTATAGAGTGAAAGATAAAAACCTATTTGCACTGTCTCAATGAACCTAGGCTTAACTGTAATTTCTCTAATAACCTTTCAATAATAACACAAGTCACTTTTACAAGGTAAACACCAGACAATATTAAATTTATTGGAACCTCTCTCTTTCTACATAATCAGCTGATAATTTTATAATACTGTTCAACTTTTATTTATATCTAATAATTCTGGTTGAGCCCAACACTACACTATTCATACCCAGGGTTGCCAGGTGCTATGGGATAAAAAACCGGACACTACTTCGATGTGCAGAATGAAAATATTCATTAACTTCAGTCATAAGTTCCATGTATGCACAATTACTGATATGCATTTCTCGTCCCTAGCTAATTCGATGGAACTTCATTTTTAGTGAATCTCAATTCATTGTTCAAACACTTCAGCTCAATGTTACATAGATTCCAGTCATTCTTGTTTATTTTATTGATCTTTAATTATTCTTGTCAGCAGCTATTTTCACTTTTCGAAAGAACCTCAGACGGTTCCGATTTAGGAGAAGTTTAAGACTGATTTTAAATGTATAGTTAAACATGGATCTCTATTCGTTCTTTTCATTTGTTATTTATTGTTAATATTTATATAAAATTCAATTATATTTGTACAAAACTGAGTTAAAATGCTCAATTTATTTATAAACTGTTTAAATAAATGTTTTGTTGATACGCGGAATCATTTATTGCTAAAGAACTGCCGTGTCAATCATAAGGTGTGTCACAGGTGCAACTAAAACTTAAGCCGTCAAAACTGGGTCAAAAAATTGATTTCGAAAAAACGAATTTGTGATGTTTTGAGGCTTGAATTAGTAATTTTTCCAACTCTGAGCAGTTTGAGGACATCTTGATGCAGCAGTAGATGTAAGTCTCAAGTTTGAACAAATGAAAAAACATAACTTAATTGCTTGTCAAAGTCGAAATTTCTCTTAAGGTGTCAAACACTGGACCCTCCACCCTACAATGTTAAATCGATTTCGACGGTTAGGCCATCATCAGTAACAAACAATAACTACTGAAGACTTATTGATTTTTCCGGGAATAGAATTTGGTTGTCTTTCTGTGTCCTTCCATAGAATGATAATATTTATAATTGACATATAGACAAATAGAGAAGATTATTTGTGTTACAAGTTGTAAATAGCTGTTTCTCAAGATAATCCATGTAAATAATATATCTGCAAGCAGAGAAGATAACGGAGAAAGGATTATCTTTCGATTAACGCATTTTCGAGATAGAACTATGGTCAATACCTTGCTAAACGTAACTTAATGTTACATTATCTAAATGTTCCAATAAATACCACTTGGCGACTATTAGGTATATCGGAAGATTCAGATAAGTTTTAAACAAATTTTGCTAAACTAGTTCTAAAATAGGAGCAGACTCTCCATTGTTAGAATGGAGTCAATTTCCTATCTCAATCCTCAACGTTATTCGAGATGTATGATTTTAAGAGAGTTTTTCAGAGAAACCTTTTTCTCTTTTTATTAAAACCGTGTTTCTCTACTTCAACTCAACCCAATTCGATTTCCGAGCATTTTTTTTTTTAAATCAACTTTAAATTTTCTAACAGAATTGTGTCTTTTGATTCTCGAAAAATATCATACTGCCAGTTGGAACATGAACTGTTTTGAAAAATAAATATTAATTTCTGAAAACTGTCGAATATCACAAAAACTACCTCAGTTTGAAGCTTTTGAACAGTTTGGTCAACATTGTGATTTCGTTTCAAATTGGGAGATACATTTTAGCTGGAGTTGGACAAAAACGTCTCAGATGTGGCAAGGGAAGTGAAAGATGTCATTTATAGCTTGACGAATACAGTTGATATAAAGAAGTTCCACTAGAGAAGGTACCTATGTGGACATTTAGCCTCCAGAGCAATCCCCAAACAAAAATGTCTACAAATGTGGAAAAATTGTCCACAAACAAAATTTTATGACTCCACTAGGGGGGTCATTCATTATAATCTTCTTCTCAATGACTTTTTAAAAATACTCAATGAAAACAACCTTTACAAAATTGTGTGACAAGATTTTCCGTCCAAAATTATAACAGACCCCCGCCAAAAAACTTTAAAATGTCAAAAATCATACCTTGGCGTCGGATTAAGATCTACATTTTAAAAGATACCTCTCACTTGTCGAAGATTTCCTTAGAAATGGGTTGGTCACTAAAAAATTGAAAAATCGCCAACAATCAAGGGAAAAAAAAAAAAAAAAAAAAAATAGAGAGACCTGGCAGTGGACTCAATCGATGCAAACCCCACCGTCTAGAAAATACTATTCTTTCGTAAAAAAATACAATATAAACTTAACAGAAAAAAAAAAAAAAAAAAACCGGCGCACCCTATATTTTGTTATTTTTTCACCTTGCATGTGCCAAGTAAAGTCTGTAGCTTATGAGAGAACTGTAAAGAACAGAGTGGCAAATAAAAAATACCCGTTTGAAAAAATCAGCTTTATTCACAAAACTTCGATGTTTGGACAAAAGTAACAAAACATTGTTCTGTAAGTAGTTCTCGTGTGAAAAAAAAAAAAAAAATTGAAAAATAAATTTTTTTTTGGAAAATAATTTTTTTTAAATATTGGATGGTACCATCCCTTGCTTGTACCACCGCCTGCATTCTTCTCGGCATGCTGTTGATCAAAATTGAAACCCTTTCTTGTCTGATGAGGTCCCATTCTGCGACCACCGCTGTCCTGAGGTCTTGGTGGTTTAGACGAGGGTTCGGTTGCCTTCGGATGCACCTCCCTAGCTCGCCCCATAGATGTTCTATGGTATTGAGATCGGGGCTGCGTGCTGGCCACTATAGGGTGCGTATGCCTACCTCTTCGAGGTAGTCAGTAACCACGTTTGCTACGTGTGACCGCGCGTTATCATCCAAAAAAATAAAATTATCGCCGATGTAAGGGGCGAATGGCATTACATAATCTTCCAGGATGTCGAAAAAACAAAACAGTGCGGTCAAACTCCCTCAGGGGAACACATGGAGTTCCGTTTTAGCCTCTGAAGTGATTCCACCCCAAAGCATTGCAGACCCACCCCGTAAGGCATCCTTTCAGCACGCGTTATGTTTTCCGATGAGTCTAGGTTTTCACTATTCGTTTCAGATCGCCGTGTTAGAGTGTGGAGGAGACGAGACCAGCGTTTCGCTCAGAGCAATATTTCTGAAAGGGTATACCTTACGCGGGAGGGTCTGTAATGGTTTGGGGTGGAATCACTTCAGAGGCGAAAACGGAACTCCATGTGTTTCCCCGAGGGAGTCTAACCACACTGAGGTACATTCCCGACATCCTGGAAGATTATGTAGTGCCGTTCGCCCTTTACGTCGGCAATAATTTTATTTTTGTGCACGATAACACGCGGCCACATGTAGCGAACGTGGTTACTGACTACGTCGAAGAGGTAGGCATACGCACCCTATAGTGGCCAGCACGCAGCCCCGATCTCAATCCCATAGAACATCTATGAGGCGAGCTAGGGAGGTGCATCCGAAGGCGACCGAACCCTCGTCTAAACCACCAAGACCTCAGGACAGCGGTGGTCGCAGAATGGGACCTCATCAGACAAGAAAGGGTTTCATATTTTGATCAACAGCATGCCTAGAAGAATGCAGGTGGTAGTACAAGCAAGGGAAGGTACCACCCAATATATAAAAAAATTATTTTCCAACAAAATTTCATTTTTCAATTTTTTTTTTTTTTTTTTTTTTCACACGAGAACTACAGAAGAATGTTTTGTTACTTTTATCCAAACATCGAAGTTTTGTGAATAAAGCTGATTTTTTTCAAACGGGTATTTTTTATTTGCCACTCTGTTCCTAGCTGTTCTCTCATCAGATACCGACTTTACTTGGCACATGCAAAAAAAAAAAAAAAAAAAAAAAAAAAAAAAAATTAACCAATTGAAGCTAAGGTGAAAAAATAACAAAATATAGGGTGCGCCTTTTTTTTTTTTTTTTTTTTTTTTTTTTTGCTGTTAGGTTTATATTAGGTCAGTCCCAGAGGTAAAAAAAGTGAGAAAAATTGGGGAAAAAAAAAAAATAAAAAAAAAAAAAAAAAAAAAAAAAAAAAAAAAAAAAAAAAAAAAATCAATTTCTTGGGTCGAAGAAGTTATTTTAGGAATAGGGACATAGGGTATATTCGGAATCAAAGCAAAATTTCCTTTAAGAATAGCTAATAAAATAATTTTGCCACTTAAAAGCGGTTTCTGGCCTACTCTGCGGCGTACGAATTGATTTTATTTATTCGGTTTTTGGAATCTACGTATCTTGAAACGGAAACCAAGAATTTTGAGGGGGTTAAGCATTTTTTTCTTCGCCAAATACAAAGTTGCATTACGAACAATAATTTTTATACAATAACTAGCCGCTCCGGCTCGCTCCGCTCGCCTCCACGTCCAGCCGGGGGGCAAGCCCCTCGGACCCCCCATTAAATTGCTCGCTTCGCTCGCAAAGTGTGGCATGCAGGGAATGTTGCTCGCTTCGCTCGCAAAGTGTGGTATGCAGGGAATGTTGCTCGCTTCGCTCGCAAAGTGTGGCTGTATACATGGAATGTATTACAATTGAAACATGTAGGGGATGTTGCTCGCTTCGCTCGCAAACGGTAGATCTCTAAGGGTAGGTTTAACTTCTGTGGGGAATGCTGCTCGCTTCGCTCGCTTGAGGAAGTTATACTGCCCACCCAACTTGGCAGACGTTAATTAAAATAGAAATTAAAAATTTTGTCTAAAAACTAAAAAAAAAAAATTTAGGGGTGACGACCCCTAACATTTAGGGGGATGAAAAATAGATGTTGGCCGATTCTCATAGATACCGGATAAGCACAAAAAATTTCATCAAAATCGGTCAAGCCGTTTCGGAGGAGTATGGCAACGAAAACTGTGACACGAGAATTTTATATATTAGATTAAAAAAAAGAAAATTATGAATCAAAATATCTTGATACAATCAAATTATTTATACCTTAATAGGAATAAAATTTAAGATATTAAATTCTAATATTAAGTTCTAAATCTAAAGAAAAAAGAAAAATTTCGGAGGAAAAAAATCTAACTTCAGGACAGAAAGGCATAATTTTTGTTGTTTTTCAAAATATTAAACAGTGCAATAAAATAAACTAGTCAACGTCATTAAACTTACGATTCTGTTGCAGTGAATTAAAAACTGAGGGAAAGAAAAAAAACTGTTAATATTTTGGGAATTTACGTATAGCGAAACCTTATTACATTGCCATCAGGCAATATTTGGCTGAGCTACGATTTGAACCACCAATCGCTCATATCCACAGAGTAGACTCATATCTATGTTGGAATTAAATAGATTAACTTCCTTATTCTCTGCGAGCGTCGATAATGTGTATTCGTGGCGCACGAAAACGCTGGAGGAGCAGCGAGGAGCTGATTGGCTTCCACGATGGAGCTGGAGCCAATATACGATAAAGTATTCTAGGTATACGAAATAACAAGTAATAACATATAACAACAAAACAAATAACAATTACCATTCGATTCATTGTAAAAATTACGTAGAAACCGACCCCAAACTCGTATTTTCATAGAAGGTAATTTTTCAAGAAAACCCTAGATTTCATTGAAAAAATAAGGTTTTTCAACATGAAAAAAGAACTAATTAGGTAAAGTTAGGTTAAGAAACTAATTAGGTAAAGTTAGAATGACCCATATATAAATTTCTCCCTTGAGGGGAAAATCAATAGATCATGGATATGTCAAAGTTGTAGACATTACTTTACACTCTGTTGGGATGTTTGGAAAGTAAAAATGGACATTACTTTTCACTTTTTTGGATGTTGGGAAACTAAAAGTGGACATTACTTTCCACTCTGTTGGGATGTTGGGAACGTAAATATGGACATTACTTTACATTCTGTTGGGATGTTGGGAAAATAAAAGTGGACATTACTTTCCACTCTGTTGGGATGTTGGGAAAGTAAAAATGGACATTACTTTCCACTCTGTTGGGATGTTGGGAACTTAAAATGGACATTACTTTCCACTCTGTTGGGATGTTGGGAACGTAAAAATGGACATTACTTTCCACTCTGTTGGGATGTTGGGAAAGAAGTACATTGCGGTTGTACCTCATTGATTTCTACCTAGCCTTCACTTTTCGAGTTGATAATAATCTGAAGTGCCGGAGCGTTGCATTTTGTGTGGAGAAAAAAAAGTTGGACGAAAAATTCCTTGACCCCCAGCCAAAAGACATATCCATGTCAATATAGTTTTCTTCCCTAATTAGCAAAGTAAAAGTGAAATAGACTACATCGTTGGGAATCTGGTTGCTGGCTTATTTTCTAAGACTTCAGACTGAGACTGAATTTGACATGTAGAATTTTATTAGACCTGCAGAGTAAGAAAAAAAAGGTCATTCTGAAGATTTGACAAAATTCATTTTTCTTATTGATTTTTCACCAATTGAACCATTCTGAGGTTTTTATGGTACATGAGAGAGATAGAAAATTTAACACTCTTTCCAACGGTATAATCAAATTTGAATTTTCTCAGGTAATTAAGGGAGTTAAGGCCGTTTCAATGAGTTAAGGTCGAAATCACGAAAGTATCTTAGAAGTAAAAAAAAAAAAAAAAAAAAAAAAAAAAAAAAAAAAAAAAAAAAAAAAAAAAAAAAAAAAAAAAAAACACGGAATACAAGCGGGGTAAAAAAAAGTTATAGGGCAACTATTGTGGCAATTTAGTTGTACAATCGATCCGTGGCCTGTGGTAGATACCAAAGTTTAGCACCCTGTATAGGTGTACGTTTCAAACTTCAAGTATCTTCGGTGGTGTTAATCGAATTTTGACCGTGAAAGAGTATTTTGTTTACCATCAACGGTTGGAATGGTTTTACCGGTTACCTGTCCTGGACAAGCAATCTGCAGTCATTACCGGTTTAGGATAATGGGATTTTATATCGTTAGAGATTCTCGACAATCGTCGATTGATTGGCACCCTATCAAATTGTCGTTTGTTTTTCATTTCGCGACGTACGACGTCCGAGGGAAATGTCATCGTCCTCAGCCCGAGTCCAATGACTCCAACGGGCTCCGGGGCCTTTTCAAACGGGAGTCTTGCACAACTCGGGCGAAATAGAAGAGAAAGGGGGCCGCTTCTACAGGATAGCTCAGTATGACGAGTGAGCGAGCGAGGAAGAGGGAGAGTATCGGAGAAAGAGCGTGCGTGAGAGAGAAGAGCGATGGGATGGGGTCCGTATTCATAGAAGGCGCCTGTGTCCACCTTCACAATAAGAATTCTCGATAGAGCGTTGAACGCGAGTGATATCGCCAACCAACTTTCTCCCAGCACAATGCTCCTTTTGGAGCTTAGAACGTAGGGAGGGTTACGTTACCTACTTTAGAATTTTTTTCTTTTAACTTAATGATTATTATAAAGTTGAATTGAGATAGCTTGGAAAAACGTATGCTATGTTGGATACGGCACAGAGCTTACTCTTAACCGTAGGATGAATGTATATACCATTGACATAATCTTAAAAGATCAACAATTCAATCCCTGAAAATTTCATTTAAATTGGATAAAAACTGTAGACGTCATGCTCGTTTCAAGGATTTGAGGTTTGCACATGCGTAGTAGCATTGCGATCCGATCGTAATGAACCTCATATGGACTAGGTAATCAAATCTTCATTTCCCAACTAGGGTAAAGGCACCAGTTATTGGGCACACCCCCGTTATTGGAAAGTCCGCTAGTTTTTCTTGAATAATTAGGTTGCAGGGTGTTTTTGTAGTTCAACGACTCATAAATCTCAAATCATTACTCCATTCTGCGCATGCGCTAACGTAAATTACTGCATGATTCATTTTCCCGTTTTTTTAATCATCTTAACTGAGAAGCGTAAAATTGTGGGGGCTTGGAACAGTAAATGTGTTACCCTTTTGGGAGGTACGATGCGCCATATTCTGATCATAAATTACATACGGGGGTTAATAATTATAGACCAAGGGCGTAGAAGGGCTATCTAATACTGAAATGATAAACCATTGTGTAATAATTTGCAGCGTTTTTCAATTTTATTCCAACAATATAGTAAATTTCATGTCTAATTAGAACTAGAAATGATATATATTGATTACTTGATAGTGTGAAACTTTGTTAAGTATATGTGATCCTATATGTTGGGTAGATGACCTTCCGATAGTAGGAGACAAAAGACTCATTGTTATTGGAATTTTCCTCATATCTTAGCTACAATGTTACATTTCCCCAATCATCTGGTATTGATGCTATGTGAATAACAGTAGGTAGTTGATATAGGTATCTACTTGCTTGCCGGATTAGACTGTGGAACAATCAGAAACAGTCCACGTCTGGTTTGTTGTGGTCTGGAATGTTTTAGGAATCTGACTCTAGGTACCTAGGTCAATGAGAGAGAAAGAAATTCACAGAAAGCATTTAGAAAATGGTCAGATACCGTCAATTCATTCATCAGTGATGCGGTCCTGCTCACCAATACAAACTGGTTTCATGCCTGCCTCATATCACGAGTTATTTGACATTTTTTCAAATTACTTACTAAATTCTATCACAACTTAAAACATCCTGTTAACTCTCTGACTCCGTGGTTTCCGGTATTTGGGCGTTCAATCCCATAATTCCAAACGATCAAACCTTCTGCCTCTAACAACGCAGTTAATTTTCTAGTAGATCCCGGACTACTGGCCTTTCTCAGTGTTTGAGAAAACACGAAAAAAATAGGGTGCATGCCATCTCCATTAGGTAGGTAACTAATCATGAGATATAATATGAACTTTGTCCGATTGATCTGGGGTCATTGGCGACTACAAGAAAAAGTGATCACTTAATTCTTTTTTGGTGTGTATTTCGACCTGGATCGAAATAGATACCTGGTTACTGATCCTGGTTTAACCTGGATCAGTGGATCAACTGTGATAAGTGGTTCAACCTGTGTAAGTGGTTTGACCTGGATAAGTAGTTCAACCGTGATGTGGTTCAACCCGTGTAAGTGGTTCAACCTGCGTAAATGATTCGACTTGTATTGGTAGTTCGACCTAGATAGGTGGTTAGACCTGGATAAGTGGTTTGTCATGTATAAGTGATTTGACCTGGGTAAGTGGTTTGACCTGGATGGGTGGTTCATCCTGGAAAAGTGGTTCAACCGTGGATAAATGCTTCAACCTGTGTATGTGTTTCGACCTGGGTGGGTGGTTCAACCTGTGTAAATGGTTCAACCTGGATAAGTGGTACCTATGTCCTGCGGTCCTGTAAAAATGCGGTCTTACAAAATTCAAATCTCGGGCACAAAGATGAAAAAGTTTTGTTGTCTCACAGGATACGATCACAGCAACAACCGAACTCGCAGAACAGTTGTTCAGGGTAGCCCCCAACTGGAAAAGTCACTGAGAACCTGGAATTGTCTGGGAATTCTTCGCGTCGGGAAAAGTCAGGGAATTTAGCAAAAACCACCAAATATCAGGGAATTTTTTCATTGAAAACTTGGTGTAATAATTTAAAGCGTTTTTAGGTAGGATTACAACTATCAAACACTACACAATGAAACTTCAAAAGCGTACTCTATCATACTAGGTACATATTATTTCATAGGTGAGTTAGACGAATGACCAAATAATTATGAAGAATTGTGGTTAAACTGTTCAAACGTAACAGCGCTACACGTACATAAAAAGTGAATGGAAAAAGCTTCCCTGGTAACTACATCACCTAGACCTATAGTAAACCATTTGTAAGAAAAATCAACTGAGGATGGGTGATATTCTCGAGACTTGGACACTAGCGCATCCTTACATCAAGGCAAGCGAAATCGAAGTTATTTCACCTTGTTGTCATGGTGACGAGTAAACATATGTGAAAATGCCCCATTTGTAGTCACAGCTGGACAACAGCATAACATAGTCTCACCTAGTTCGAGTCAATATTTTCATCATTTGTAATATGCAAGGTGATAAATTGTACGCAAATTACACCAAGTTATTATCAGGTGTTGACCTCAAACGCTACGAATGCAAGATTTAATCTGTGGGGTAGAGACCCATATGAAATGTGTGTTGGGGAGTTGACATACAAGTGTTCTAGATGATCCAGACATCAGCCGCAAAAATGTTGTGGATTACCTACCTATATAGTTTTAGAACTGTTCTTTGAATCAATTGAAACTAAAAATCTTTAGAGTACTGTGAAAGTGGTCTTGTGAAAGGATGTGTTATGAGAGCTCTGTAAGGCGGGAATAGTAAGTTGTATCACATGTGGAAAGGTAAGTACCTAAGGTAAGGTATACCTACACACTTTCCGTATATTATTATTTGTTCGTGTAGGTACATCATTGATCAAAACGAAAGTAGTTACCTAACTACCTTTTTTGTCCATAAAATTTGCGTAACTGCAAAACTCGCGCAATAACTGCACTGCCAATGCCATCTTTATGAAATCTTACCTTCAGAGGAATGCATTTCAAGGTTTTTTCCTTGCAATTGGTTTTTAATTCATGTTGCATATTCCCTGACTCGATAGGTAGTTGACAAACTTGCTAATCAGCGGTTGTATTCGTCGGCAAAGCAACGACCCACCTACTTTGTTTAGGCACTTTAAACCTACAGCAAATCTGGTAGGACGTACGTACCTACCTAAGTAGTTTCGTTTCTTGGTGTAGCAACAACCTGCCTTGTTTATTTTAACAAACTATCAAATCTCTCCTTTTATTCATTCAATATAACAAGTAAAGCTTCCTCAGTTAAGCATAGTACTACGAACTTATAATAAAACGCTGATGAAGCTACCTGAGCAATGGCTAGGTACCTACACAGCAGGTACCTACACCTGAGGAATTTTCAATAATCTTTTCTTTACTATTTTTTCTAGTTATTTATTCTCAAAGCCTAAACGAATGAAGTTCTTTAGTTTTCTGACACTGATTAACTACTATAGTTAGTAGGCTCCTAGTCCAAATAAAAACTCGTTGACGTTGGATTGGTATTGTTGACAGCAATCTACAATCAATTATTGCGCTGGCAGGCATGATTATTATAACATTTAGTCGAATTGAAACTTTGTATTGCTACAATATTATACTTTTTCAAAACAAAACAGTTGAAAAATGGCCTTATAACCACGAATTATGTTGACGTGAGACGGTAAACTTCTTGTGAGAAATAGCTTGGTTGAGTAGCGATTCATTGACATATCATGGCCGACTTTGGCTGAAACGCGAACCTACTCCAGGCGTGACGTCACGAGAATATGGGCCATTGAACTAGAGAGAAAAAACTCAGCAGAGTAGTGGATTGATCCAGTAAGAGTCCCAAAACTATTTTTTATACATAAGCTAGGACTTCTCGTGAGGTTTAAGGAGGGGAAAATTGGCCCATTGGAATGTGGAGTCATGTGTTATAAATTCACAGAGCAACTTTCCAACGAACGATTTTTGTGGGATGGGAAACCAGGTGGTTATACTCTCTCTGGCAACGATTGGTAGTAGGAAAAAAAGCGTGACATTTTTTGCTGTCGGACGAAAATTTTGAATTATCCCCAGAGCTAGGAAATCCATCTAAGGAAAAATGTACTTCAACGAATTGTTTCAGATCACTAATTGAGAGACCATAAAATATTAATTAAAAAGTCATGCAGCATGATCGTATGGTGAATTTTCGTAAATTATCGTATTGCATTTAGTAAATTGTTATTGTTGATAAGTAGACTACATATAAGTAGTATTTTTTTTTTCTTTAAATTATACGATTTTCGTTTTAGAAGCATTAAATGGGTACGATAAAATGACGAGAAATCAAAAAAATTTTTTGAATTTGATATTTTTTGTCAGGGAAATCTGAAGTTTGGTCAGGGAAAAGTCAGGGAAATTAAAATTTTCCATTTTGGGGCCACCCTGGTTGTTGTAGTTAACAACTGGGGCCGACCGTGATGATGACACAGTTAGTGTTCCGAAATAGTCCCTCACTAATATTATAAGGATTATCCAGCCTTTTATACAACACGAAAACGCCGTCCTGAAGGCTCGTTCAGCCTCACCCAATTTACCTGAGTTACCTGCCTTTTCACTGGTAATTAGTTCTGAATATCGCGATAAATGACTACCGTGCGTTCATTCTATTTTGCCGCATCAAAAAATGTAACCCAAATATAAATATGGCTGGAATGTCCGGCAGGGTCAATTCGTATAAACAGTGGAAAAACGTTTACCTTGGGAAATTCCCAGACCCTGTAGGAGAGGAAGTTAGTTGGAACACGGGAAATTAATGTTTTCTGGAGAGCCTCTCATGTCTACAGCGTGCGTCACGTTTTGTTGTCGCTATACAGCGTCCAGTTGTTTACAATCCCTTATTTTGGTGATTTGGCCTCAGAGCCTCAAGATTTCCCAGCCACAAGGTCAAAGTTTTTCTTGGATAGTATTGGACGATTTCAAAGCCGTAAAAGCTGGGCTTTATCATGAGCCATTGCATTTTGCTTCCGAGACTGCAAGGCAGCAGAAGCTTTGTTTTCACTTTCGAAATGAAAAAAATTTTTTTGCTCCAAAATCAAAATTTCCACTCGCATTTTGCGTTTCAGAGCCTCCTGAACAAATTTGGTTCCGTGTGTCTGTCTGTCTGTCCGTCCACATTTCCTTGTAACAGCCATAACTTCCACAATTTTGATCCGATTTTAACCACATTTTCAGGGATCGTGCGGGTTAAGCTCTAGATGGTCCCCTATCAACTTCATCATGATCGAATCAACGGTAGGTTTTGCGCAGGCGCTAACGTGAATTCCTTGTGACGGTCATAACTCGGTCAATGTTGAACGGATTTCGGTCAGGTTTTCAGGGATGATGTGGGTAAGGTCCCTTGAGGTCCCATAAGACAATCATCATAATTGCATTAGCGCATGCGTGAACGAAATATTCTTGTTACGGTCCTTGCAACAGCCGTAATTTCCACAATTTTGATGCGATTTTCTTCAAATTTTTAGGGATCGTGCGGGTATAGCTCTACATGGTCCCCTATTTCCCACCTTATTAATTCCCTGATGCCAGAACCGGTCGTTTCTAGTTTTCTGGAATTTAATGGTGACGTTCTGTGAAGGTCACGAGGGAGCTCATGTGCCATTTTCTTGGCAGTGTATTTCGTTTCGTTCTCATGAATTGAATGAAGGGGTGAAAATATTCCTAACGTCATTTCCGTGTACCTAAAGCAGCTAAATTTCGTATGCCTTGGACAAAATTCTGAGGTTGCCCGAGGTACATTAATAATTCAAATTTCCTCGACATATTGGATTATTTATCATTTTCATTTTTTCAATAATGAACCATTGCAATGGAACAAGAACGCCCCCTAAAAATTTGTGAGTTTACGTTTTAAGAGAATCGGAAAAAAAAATCCGTCCGTAAGCCGCCTACGTCGCGTTGTCCTGAGCTTTATTCCGAAAATACAGAACCAAACTAAGGCTCCTTAAGGATTGAGGAATGATTAGTACAGTATCAGCTTAATATGTTTCGTTTTTCTAATGTTACTGTTCCTCCTAAGAAGTAGAAAATTGATAAGGGGCCTCTGTTAGCCATCCTGATCAGCTGCATGGGCTGAATTCTCTCCTGCTACCCTTAAAAAGTTCAATTTTATAGGGAGCCTTTCTAAGCCATGAATAGACGAATGAATTTACGGGCTTCATCCTGATCAGTTGGTTAAGCTAAATTCTATACTTTTCCCGCTAAAGAAGTTAAAATTTGTTAGGGAGACTCTCTGAGACAGAGATGAATGAAATCAAACAGCTTAATCCTGATCAGCTGATTGGGCTAAATTCTCCCTTGTTCACCCTAGGAAGGCAATATATTATAGGGAGTCTCTCTTTGACATCAAAACATGAATGAAACACGGGCTTCAACCCGATCAGCTGATGGCCCAAGGTATAATCAATGCTACCCAAGATATGTACCTTAGTAAAAAAAAATCGCATTTTACCGAAAAATTAATAAATTGTCATGCTTAAGAGATTCTGCGAAACTTTGAGGATATTTTGAAAGCCAGCAAGTTATACCATTGATATACCTCAAAAAACAGGAGAACAAATTAAGAGGCTTGATTCAAATCAATTTATGATGAAAAACTTCGAAAAGTACACGTCCTTCTCCTATAGGTGATGTTTCTTATTATTTGCCTTCATTCGAACAGGTTTTATTCACAATATCTGTCAATGTGTGAGTCACAAACGAACTTTTTGTCCACTCTGTGCAAACTGTCAATTTTTCGATCTGGCAACACTGATATGCTTTGGTACTCATCGCATCTCTGAATATTGCTTCCGAGTCTACCTATAGTTAGCGGAAGCATTGTTCTCACTTTTGGGGGAAGAAAATTTTTGTGTCTCCATCAAAACTTCCACTCGCGTTTTACGTTGTAGACCATTTTGAAAAACTGATTCCGTGTCTGGATGTCTATCGTGTGTCCGCAAATCCTTGTAACAAGCCTAATTTCCAAAGTTTTCATCCGATGTTGATAAAATTTTCAGGGATTGTACGGGTTAGGCAGTAGATGGTCCCCTATCTACTTCACTGTTGCCATCACTCTGCGCATGCGCAAACGTAAATTCCATTATGCTCCATTTCACGTACTCGTAGTCCTATCTCGCTCAAATTTGGCGGATAGTTGGGAAAAGGCAATTTGATCATCCGATATAAATTTCAACAGGATTGTATCTTTAGTAGATGCTGCACTTGTGTGAATATTATATCATTGTGACAAGCTTAATTTCCACAGTTTTCATCTGAATTCGATGAAATTTCCAACGAATGTGTGGGTCAAGCTATGAATAATCCCTTATCAGTTTCACTGTTGCCAAATCAATACTTCACTTTGCGCAGGCGCAAATTTAAATTCCACCAAATATCTTTTTCTCACACCCTATTCGTTCGATCTCGCTTAAATTTGGATGATAGTTGAGGGAAGACGATTTGATCATTCCAAATCAATTTCAGCAGCAATTTATTATTAACAGCTAATGCGCATGCGCCTCTGTGTATTCCTAGTAGCGACCTATATTTTTCACCGTGGGTTGACCGTAGAAGTTGGATCGTGTTGGTTTTACCAGTGGGCCCCAAATGAGCCAACGACTGATTGGGGTATGCTGGGACTTCCTGTACCGAGGGCTCAGCCCTATCCGATGAATGGGATCTCGTTGTTGGGCCTCGGGGAATGTCACGACCGTTGTCACGCCCCTATTCGCCTTCCGGAACCGTCTGCGTCAATGGGAGAAGCCAATTTCGACACAATACCAGTAATGGGTATTCTGGCGGATTAAGAAAAAAGACGGGGAAAACGCGCTTTACAAGCCGTCAATGGGCACTTGAGGAGCTCGGGATGGAAGTTGAGGCTTGAAGAGGATTTCATCATTGGGCCGATTCCTCGCTCTGTACCCGAGTACATTCCAACTGTGTGGGTAACGGTCTCTCTTTCGAGGACCGGCCAACAGCTTTTGTGCTGCCTTCCCTATTCATTCGTATTCGGGTGAAAAGATCGAGCGGGTTGGAACGGTGGATAGTCCACCTCTGATCCAATGGCACATTATGTGTAAATACCCGTAATTAAGTGTAAGTACCCGTTGTAAAATATATTAAGGGCCGATTTATCAATCGCATTTGCTAGCCTGATTATTACTAAGTCAAATCTCTGATTATCTATGAGGGACTACTTTAGTCCTGCCCCCCATTTTCAAAACGAAATTTCTCCACTTCAAACCGTCTATTTTCAATTTTAAAAATATGATTTGGAATTGTTAGACTCCCTTCTTTCACATGGTTAAAATTTGAAACATCCTAATATCGATTTTGATTACTCAATTCTGGTTTTGAAAAGTTGGGATGCAACACTAAAGTTTTTGCCTAGTCAAAAACTTTAGCCCCCCCCCCCCCCCCCCACGGGATTTATTCTAGGAATATGAACAAATAATTTAACGCTGATTGCCAAGAACCAATTTTGTTTGAATAATATATTTTTGATTTCCATTATATCTATTCACTTAAATTAGGATTATATCGATTTTTTTAATATTTACAAGAAATACATGAATGGTCGGGCTAATAATGAGATGAATGGGGCAGAACTGGTGTTTTTAGAGAGAAACAAGTTAGTGGTTAGTTGTTAATGGTTTTAAAACTGAAATAAATAATACAACTTAAGCCATATTTGCAACATAACAAGCGTTGCTAAGCTTATCAAAATCACTCATTAAATGTTCTAATGAGTCACTTTTTTCGAAGAGTAATCTCATATTAATGGGGGGGTCAGATTTTCCCCTGATTCTAAACACGGATTTTGATGTATTTTCATATTAATCTATTTTACCAAAAGGATTGATATAGGATGTTTTTCATTTTTGAGTTGCAAGCTTGCGAGCATCCAGATCACCAAATTATGCACATCCTTCAGATCTATTTATCCAATTAATCTATATTTTACAGAAAATATCAGATTAGGATATTTTTAATGTTTAAGATGTGAACTTGCGAGCATTCAGACCTCCAAATTGAAAGCATAGAAAATCCCGCAAACTATCCTGAGATCGAACAGAGTCAAGTCCAACAGTCATTACCCGACTAATTGCTTGACGGGGACGAGTCCAATAATTCCCAGTGAGTACGAATTACAATAATATTGCATCTGAACTTCAAAAATTTCGATCAAAGTGAGTATCTGTGTCATCAGTCATACGTGTGTTAGTTCCTGTATTTTACCGCCAATTAGATAGTGACTTGGCAAAAACTTTAGTGCTGCCACGCAACTTTTTCGTACCACAATTAAGTAATGAAAATTGATTTTAGGAATTTTTTAAATGTAAACGATGAGAAAGATGAGAGTCTAATGATTCCAAATCATATTTTTAAAATTAGAAAACGATGGTTTGAGGTGAAGAAATTTTGTTTTGAAAATGGGGGGCAGGACTAAAGTACACCCATCTTCGACGTGCCTATTTATCGACTCAGTTTCACTGCTCATTTATCCGAGAATCGCTGATTATTTTAACCGAGCGCCTAGGGTTCCGTTACCATTTTAGCTGCTCAGTTAAATGAGTAACGGAATTATTCGTGGCAGTTTATTGTATTAAACTTAAATATCTTATATCGTTCATGTTTCTTTTCTTCGTGTTTGAAAATTATGGACTCTGATTCTGACTGGGAATTAGAAGATCCTGGCATCTGACATTTCTGACATAGGGGTACAGTGATTGACACTGTTTAGCCCCCAAAGTGGATTAAAAAAAAAAAAAAAAACCAAAAATAAAGTAATACAACTAAGCTAGATCAGCAAAGTGGAATAAAACTACGACTAGATGTATATAAATAATATCTTAAAAATGTAATAACTTGAAAACGAAGCGTTTAAAAAGAAATCTCTACGAGCAACTTTCGATCAGAAATGAGCTCTAAAATCGATTCATTGAGTTTGTACCATAATTTCTGAAGACACCCTGCATATACATACGACGTTGAAATCTACGATTGTGTTCTTTGAGGGATGAAACGGAATCGTAGAGGTCCCTTCCCGATCTCACCCCCCACTTTTTGTAGCTATCTAAATTGCACATTTTTGTCTTCGAAAATTCGCCAATTGTGCAATGGGTTTATTTCTGATACTCATCGTCAAAATGTGACTAATAAATCTTAACGGCTACTGCGAGTTGTTAAGATTCACGTGGTACGCAGCGTCTTCCTCTCACCTAATCGGGAGTGAACGTCCGTTCCAGGAGATGAAGTACGTTACAATTATTCATATTGGCAGGAGGGGATCGACTCTGGTTTTGGAGCTGTGAACGTTGGGATGATCGCAGTCCCAGTTTGGAGTGGAATCTTCGGAAAAGGAAGTCGCATCTCACCATTGTTTGATTGTTCCAGGCGACCGACGAGAGGAAGAGGGGAGAATAGACGAATACTGATGAACTGAGTTGGCTGACCCCACTGAAGGGCTCTGACACTGACCTCCCTGCTATTACGACAGCGACGTTCGAAGACTACAGTCAAATAATATCTGATGTCAATTACTGTTATTCACTTCAGTCAATTACTGTTTTTAGGGTAATCATTCGATTGTGATTTCCAATAACACCGCCCAAAAAAAAAAAAAAAAAAAAAAAAAAAAAAAAAAAAAAAAAAAAAAAAAATAATAATAATAATAATCACCTTGTTAATCTGGTACTCGTCCTGAAGATTTTCGAGGGCGATGAATACGAGGGCCCGATTTTTACGGAGACGTCCAATTTTTGAGGTAAGGCACCTGCGTTTTGAAAATATCACTGAAATTCCAGGATAAATTATGTTCTAACAAAAAGTACTATTCTTGTTCGGAATTTAACGTTGAACACGCCTATACCACATGTGATGGGTCTGAAATGCCTCCTTAACGTGTATTTTGCCTAAAAAACTACCAAAAACGGGTTTCTTGTCAGATTTTGACAACTTATATTTTCTGGGTAGGTAGGTATATTCACATAAAACACGTTTTCGCGAATTTTCGTAGAAATGAAGCTATAGCAATGGCTCCAAAAATTTTGAAATTAAAATTTTCAAAAATTTTCTTCATTGTAATCCGTTTTGAGACATTCTGAAACGAATCCTAGAATTTAAAACTTTTTTTATATATATATATATATATATATATATGTGTATATATATATATATGTCCTTCCAGACGATAACTCTAGTTAGTATTGAAATAAAAATTCCGTTCTTGCGCAAAAAAAAATCAAGCTTTCCAAACGAAAGGACAAGTTGGCTGGCCAGCATTTTTTGACCACAGTAAATTGCTTAAATTTCAAAAAAGTGCTGGAAAAATCACTAAAAATAGCAGAAAACTGCTAAAAATTGTTAAATTTATATTTTTTAGCAGAATATTGCTCAAATAAATTTTATTAACATTAAAATGGAACATTAAAAAATTCATGTACAAAATTATGCTGAAAAATGTACTTCAATTTCATTCAAAAGTGCTAAAAAGTTGAAAACTGAAAAAAAAAACTGAAAAAAAAAGTTAAAAATTCAAACTCTCTTTTTGAATCGCAGAATATTATTTAGAACAAGTTTTTTGCCAAAAAGTCAACATTTCTTTTCCCTCAAAGCCCCTGATTTTCAAAACCTTCTCAAAATATGTTGATTTACGTTTGAAAATGCGTAGAATCCGAAAATAAGAAAAAAAGAAAGTCCGCCGTTCGAAGCGTTTACTCCGAAACTTTTACTCCGAAACGTTTAGGCCAAACTTTTTGAAATTCGGCTCAGAAATCATACATCGGCCGGGGCCAGTAACATCGGCATCACAGTCTATCAACCCTAAAGGGTGGAATTCAAGGAATGAAATTCTAAAAAAATTATCATCACGAAAACTTCCAGGGTAAGGGTAATTTTTTATTGTAATTTATTGTCATCATCCCAAAGAACCGAATGAAACCACCCGGGCTGACGTCCATCCATTTGCCTTCTCAAGGTGCTTGAACATTAGCAGTACTTTGCTATTCAACTAATTTTATGCGTCCATCTTACTGTAAGTGAGAGAGCTATGTTGCCCACTCAACTTGGCAGACCTCCGGAAAGTGATAATTTAACGCTTCCACTAGTTTGAAAGACTCGTTAGCTAAAGCAACGGAATACAGTGGCGCACTGGATGTGCTCTCCTTGTTAGCCGGGGTTGATTTTATTTATTGAGTCACTAACCGACTCGTCTCACTGAGGCTTCAAACGTTATTTGCCGGTCGGAACGGTTCTTGAAGCAGTTCTGCGAGGAGCGGTCCCACCCATCCATCGACGAGAAGGTTCCCCAGTGCGTCAGAGCTTGTCCCGGTCCCGCTTCCAGAGACAGGAGTGAGTAAGATAATCAGCAGGAGCCGAGGGTGAGGGGATCTCCGGAGAACGCGAACCGCGGCGCAATTCACCGAGGTGAGTTCACTATTTCGCGATACTTCCCAATCTTCTTAGAAATCGTGATGTGACGTCACAAGATTTTGACGTCGCTCCCGTCTTACGTGTGATACAAACTGCGCTGTAGGTACCTCACGTTTGCGTTCCACACAGTATCAATGACACCCAAATATCTTCGTTTTTTAATAATGTGTTATTGATTCATGAAAAAATTCAAGGGAATATCACATTCTTGTTTTATTATTATTTGTCTTTAATCCATATATTTAAAACTCAAAGTTTGTTTCTATGTATCTACTATGTATGTATGTTCCCAATAGACGGCTAAATGGCTGGACCGATTCTGATGGGAGAGGTCGTAAAATGATCAGCGAGTTCCGGCTGGGCCTGAACCTCCAAAACATCCTTTTACTTCATAAACGGAGCTACCATTCACATTTCCGTCTGGAGGATGAAGCACTTGGGGCTCGGAATGGTAAGTACTGTGATTGCACCTGACATCGATAGATGAGCCGTTGCTCATACGTTATGATAACGGTTTCGAGTGATGAAGGATGAGGGTTCAATCCAGGGTGCATGGACCTATTTTTTTTGCTCGAACAACTCCCGAAATATACTCCTAAAACGACATTCTGACCTGCATGTCCAACTAATTTGAATTTTCTCTAAGGGATTGACTACTTGATTTTATGTATTTTTGAGATGCGAGCTTGCGAGCATCCAGACCACCAAACTATACACATCATTCTGATCTACATGCCCAACTAATCTGCATTTTTACTAAGGGATTGACTACTTGATGTTATGCCTTTTTGAGATGCGAGCTTGCGAGCATCCAGACCACCAAACTATACACATCATTCTGATCTACATGCCCAACTAATCTGCATTTTTACTAAGGGATTGACTACTTGATGTTATACCTTTTTGAGATGCGAGCTTGCGAGCATCCAGACCACCAAACTATACACATCATTCTGATCTACATGCCCAACTAATCTGCAGTTTCACAAAGGGATTGACTACTTGATGGTATGTCTTTTTGAGATGCGAGCTTGCGAGCATCCAGACCACCAAACTATACACATCATTCTGGTCTACATGCCCAACTAATCTTAATTTTTACTAAGGGATTGACCGGTACACAATCTCCTCACCAATAAATCTATTTTTTCTTCGCATATGGATAAATCCGTAGATTTACCGGTCGGAGCTATGCCGTAGTGTTGGCAACCGTACTGCTGTTGTGAAGCGAATACCGACCGTTTCCGAGTGCCCACGAAAGGAGCCGACCGGCCCCAAGTGCTTCATCCCACAGACGGAAGTACCATTCACAACTGATTTGTTTAGTTCCTGAACTTTTGTTATTATGGTTCCTAAGAGGCAGTTTGTTAGCGGCAGAATTTCCTGACAAGTGGGGAACCCTTGACGGGTTGCTTTACGGGTGTTCTGAGTGAAGCCTGGGTAAAATTTGTCCTGTTCATCCTATGAGGTTGAAATTTGACAGCGACCCTCTGGGTCATTAAGAGACTATTGAAATTATGGGCTCTTTCATGATTAGCTGAGTGACGTAAACTCTCTCCTGTTCCCCCTAGGAAGTTGAAATACAGATAGGGAGACTGTCTAGGTCATTAAGAGAAGATTGAAATGATGGTCTCTTTTCTGATCAGCTGAGTGAGCTAAATTATCTACTGTTCACCCTAGGAAATTGAAATTTGATAGGGTCACTTTTTGGGACAATAAAAGACGATTGAAACTTACTATAGGCTCTTTCCTGATCAGTTCTAGCCTGATTTTCCTACTTTTATGCTGTAATTTGGCATGTAGCCTCCGTAGTCACAAACAGAACATAGTCTGGATATGGTTATTTTAGTGTCTATGAACCGACTAACCCGTACAGGTGGGTTCGTGCAACGCACGGGTAACCGGCTAATTTTAATATAATTTTATTGTTTTTATTGCTCCTTTTTTATTGCTACGTATTGGTAGTGGAAGCATCATTTTCACTGTAGAGGGCCGAAAAAATGTTTGCCAAAATCTAAATTACGTTGCAGACCCTTTTGATCAACTTTTGGCTTGGAAAAAATCGTTGGCCAGCATTTTTGAGCACATTAAATTGGTCAAATAAAAAAAAAAAAAAAGTGCTGAAAAAAATTACTAAAGATAGCAAAAAACCGCTAAAAATCCTTAAACTTATATTTTTAACACAATATTACTCAAATTAAGTTTATTAACCTATAAAATAGGACATTAAAAAATTTATGTAGAAAATTATGCTGAAAAATGAACTTAAATTTCATTAAGATGTGATAAAAAATCTATAAAAACTGCAAAAAACTAGAAAATCCAAAATCTCTTTTCTAATA
This sequence comes from Adelphocoris suturalis, assembly GCA_030762985.1. Taxonomy (NCBI): domain Eukaryota; kingdom Metazoa; phylum Arthropoda; class Insecta; order Hemiptera; family Miridae; genus Adelphocoris; species Adelphocoris suturalis. Next base: position 112,770,975 of record CM061042.1, read on the forward strand.
GCAGATTATTATTTAGAACGGGGTTTTTCGCCATAAAACTGGTAGCTAACAACTTCTTTTCACTCAAAGTCCTAAATTTTCAAAACCATCTAACATGATATACCTTGTGCGATAATTTACGAAAATTCGCTCATACGGTCATGCTGCATGGCTGGAACTTTTTATTCACCCTCCTTCCTCATCGGTCTTTTCATTCAATTTTCTAACTTGGAAAATGTCTACCTTGGTTTCCAACACTAATCGGTTTCAAATTAGTTTAGTCGGAAGTTTTTGTACGGTTCGTCAACTGACCCAACGTTTAAACTTACAATTTCCTATTTACCAGTTTCTTTAGTTTTCGATTTTCTAATTAGCTTTGCCAGTTTCCCGACTTGATGAATTTCTGACTCGCTAATTTCCAAATCCCTACTTTCCAACCCGCTAATATTCCAGCGTGCTTGTTCATTTCATATTTAGTATATAACAAAAAAAGATGAGATTTTTAGCTTCTTTTGCAGTGCTATCTATTCTTGGCAGATATTAATGAAATTCAAGTACATTTTTCAGCATATGTTTCTGCATTGATTCTAGTTCATCGTTAATAAACCTCTATTGACTAAAAAGCCTGTTAAGAAATATAAATTTAACCATTTTTAACCGTTTAAAAAACATTTTTAGTGAATTTCGAGCGAATTTGGTAAAATTAGACCAATTTAACGTGTTACAAAAATGCTGGATAACGAACTATTATTTTCGTTTGGGAAGCTTGATTTCATGGCCCAAGAACGGAATTTTCATCACAATCCTAAGGAGGGTTATCGTCTGGAAGGACACACACACACACACACACACACACACACACACACATATATATATATATATATATATATATATATATATATATATATATATATATATATATATATATATATATATATAGGTATATATATATATGAAAAAGCGTTAAACTCTAGGACTCGTTTCAGAATGTCTCAAAACGGATTCCAATGAAGAAAATTTTCGAAAATTTTGATTTTACAATTTCCTGAGCTATTGTAATAGCTTTATTTTCTACGAAAATTCGATAACCAACCAACGTGTTTCGTGTATAGTAATTTTCCTTGGATTTGACAGAGCATTCAGGGCCCATCTCACGTGATGGATGGCGTGGGCCTTCATTCTTTTAATTTCGGAACCTTCCTCGACTAACGGCTAATTGAGAAAAGAACTGACCAAGAGAAACAAAAATAACTTCAAGGAAGGTTGCTCTCCAAAAACAACTCTTGTCAGACTCTACAAAAATATCGAGTAATATGTAGGTATGTAGGTATAGCTACACTAGGTCCCTACTAATTTTTTTGGTTTAATGTTACATGTATTAAATGTGTTATATACAATTATATCATAAAATTTAATATATTATGATATACATTGTTTGCTTCATTGGGATGTTGTCATTTCTTTATAATTGTGTTTAGCAAGTTAATTGGGTCCACAATAAATTTAACGTTATAATTAATACCTAATTTTAATACTACACTTATGTATGATGATTATTATCTTCATGCAACCATGCTAATCATGTTTGTCACTAATAACGGATGAGTTAATACAAATACTATTGTCACTAGTGTATATTATTATAATGACGGATAATGCTATGATCCTTTATTGAGAAGGAAAATACGCTGTAGGATACAACCCGAAAGGTAGCGCAAGGATTGGAATAGGAATCCTTATGTAAAAACCATTGTTTTTCCGTAATATTGTTGTTCATTTGTGAAAAGAGCCTTGAATTGTGCGCCACACAATCATTCTCAACTAACTGTGGGAAGATATTGAAATAGTCTGCGTAAACGGGGCCTGAAATACTAAAGATAGGGCGATTCCTCTTTGAATGCAAATCGTGGGGGGATCACGCGCTTGGCTTTTTTATGCTTATAAATGTATTTGCGGACGATATTGCTTTAATTGGTGGTGGTTATGTACGGAACGAAGCAAAAAGTAAGCTTTGAACAGTCATTACGAATATTAAACTAGATATTCTTATTGGTTCTGATCCTCAGTTACCGGGGGTGCCGATCCATCCTCCAAACACAGAGATCTTCCCCATTTGGGAGAGCTACGATGTGAGAACACTGAATTCCAACAAGTATCTATCTTAGCAATGTGGGCATGCCCTTTTTCCAATTCTGAGCAAGACGAGAACTACTGACACTCACCAGAATAAATGAGTGGCGATAATGATCCACTCAGGGTTTCGTCTTCTCGTTCATTTGTGACCCGTTCTGGGAAAAGAAACCTTATCTTACCGGATGTCAAAATTGAGTTGTATCCTTTTCTGGATTCTCGAGATCCTGCTGAAAACGCTGGTATCTTCAGAAAAATTCTATCTTTATTAGTTCCAATGATATGTTTTCAAAATTTGGTCTCCTGCAAACCTCATTTCGAGAAAAATTAGAAATTTGAGCAACATTCAAAAGTGAATTGTGCTATTCTACTGGCGATATCAACTTGATTTTTTTTCGGAAAGATTCGTGCGCATGCTGGGTTCATTTCACCATGACTGCAGATAATTTCGGATGTGATGGAAAAATTCCAATTTTGAAGAACAAAAATGTTAAAAAATGAGTTACTGAAGAGAAATCACACAAACTCAAACATTTTTTGTCCAACAATAAATTGAAAAAAGGGCAACTTGTAACTATTACTAAAAGAACAATACATAATGCCAGTCGTGCTAAAACATTAATAACTAAGATTATTCGCATTAAAAAAACGTCTGCCAAGTTGGGTAGGCAGTATAGCTTTCTCACACATTGTAACATGGATGTTTAGCATTAGTTGAAAAACAAAGTCCGAATAGAAATGATTGAGTGCAAAATATAACTTCACTGTACTTTATTCATGTGTATACATGCTAGAATGCATGTTTGCATGTGCGGAAATTTTCTAAAAGTTAACCCACACAGTAATTGAAAATTTTGATCAAAATCGATTCACAATTCTCGGAGTGTCATCCAATATTGATTTAGCGCTTGCTAAACCTATTGTGCTTTAGTGCCTGCTTTAGTTCCTTTAGTGCTTGCTCAACCTATTATTCAAGCGAACACGATAAAATACAAAGGGCATCACACTGGACCCAACAACCTCCCAAATGTGAACGAAATCGGACTAACACCTGATGAGAAATCGACCTTATAAGAAATTAACGTTTTCGCATGAGCACAGACTACTATTACTCTAACGGCAATCCATTTCTCCGGGGACCCTCTGGGAGCTAAATCGCGCGATCTCTGAAAATTTCGGTCAGGTAGACACGGAGTTTGGTCTGAGTAGATCAACTTTAGTATTGCGCATGCGCTATAGTTATTGCTCCGCCAATCGCAATATAATTCATAAGGTCGTTTTCTGGGACATATACCCATCTACTCCCCGAGTTTGAACGAAATCAGCCCCATAGATGATAAGAAATCGACGTTATAAGAAATTTAAGTTTGCGCCCTTATTCATGTGAAGGCAATACAATTTATGAGGGGGTCGCCTGGATGCTAACCGGCACAGGAAAATGGTGCGCTGCTGACATACAGGCAAACGTAGTTCAGTGGTTACAGTACTCGATTTTGGGAGCAGCACGCTGGCTGTGAATCCAAACGGCTGCGGTTCGTCTCCTAGCGGAGAAAATACATTTTTTAATTCTTTCTTCCTAATCCATCTGAAGGATTTTTTCCCATTTATTTATTCATTGTTTTTAGTTACATACTGGTTGATGACAATGTCCAGTTATATTTTGATAATGCACCATAGACTCATATTGATAGGTCACAGTGATCTTCGTAGAAAGGTCAAATACAGAAATAATAACAAACCTTTGTTGCAGCGTTTTTGGCTCTCCTGTAAAATTCCAAAAATGTTGCATACACGGTTTGTCGGTATTTTTCAAGTACCGAGAATCCTGGGAATACGCACAGTAAGACCAATAGGCATCAGATTTCAACAACATTTTCAAATCGAACCTTTAAGATGATGTTCTAGATGATTGCCTGATAAATAATTTTTCTCTGTATTATGAGTCACAAATAATATGAATGTTCTTGTATCTAAATTTCACGATGATAGTATTAATTACAAATCTCACTTTCCCTCGCTATTAACATGGAACTAATTGATACTAAGGTCTACTTATCTCCTTCGTTAGGATGGTTCGAATGATTTTAACGGAGGGGAGCTGTTGTTACCGAGTTTAATTTTGGAATGAAAACCTACGATCCAGCCGGGAAGGATAAACACAACCCAACAAGGGAAAAGAGAACACTCTCTTGGTCGGAAACAGCTGTTGGTTTGGCTTATTCTTGATGAGGTAAGTTTCAACTCAGTCCAAAAATACCTCTTCCTGTGGATTTCAGTCGCTCTGCTTATACCAAGTAGAACAATTTCCTAGCAACTTCACAGGGAGGCTCTAAATAAACTTCATAACCTCCCAAAGAAACTTGAAATCGTGATTTGGACAATTTAGCAACAATGTTGCTTTTACAGAAAATGTTGTATTACTTTACCAGATTCTTAGGTTGCGAAAACATAGTTCGACTTTCGGGTGGGTAGTTTGCAAAAAGCCGGATGATTTAATCCACAGTAAGGATATTAGGTTGCGAAACTCCAAACGTCGTGTTAAGCTGTAACTCTTCTACCTATGTACCTACTTATCACCTGACAGTTTCAACTACTTTCTGCCATCACAGATTTGCGTTCTTGTCCTTAATATATAAAAAATCAATTGAACGTGAAATGTTTATCAATAACAGAGGGATGAACTGAATTCTGGATTGGTTTATTTCACTCAAACATATTCACAAATGAAGTTTTTGAGGCAACTATAAACAAAAATTTATGGTAACAAATTTTAAATATTAATTAATGAAGTTTCGTCAAAGAGACTCCATTCCTTCCTTTCTATTTAAAGTCGAGGTGAATAGTGGTCTGGAGATCTGTGGCTGTTTGGTGAGTATGGGGCAGCGACATAGTATTCTAACCTCTAACGGTTTGTACATCTGCGCAGGGAAACTCTGCCTCAGAACCTGTGCGCAAGATCTATCAGGGCTGTGTTTCCACACACGCTTTCCGGTGCTGGTTCTGGTGGCGTCAAACTTTTCTCTTACTTGTTCAAGTGGTACATCATTCTTCCGTGTTGCCTGATAACGGTACCAACTTCCCAAGGCAATCGTGAAAAAAATCTTACTTGCACTCTTTCCCAAATTTGGAATTTGAAACCCCCTTCAAGAGATAATGCCTCCTTTGTTGGAGTCAACAATGCCAATGCTGTCCTTGGTTGTTGGCCATGTAATAAATCGGCTGGAAATTTGCCAGTTTTCTCTGGAGTGGTCCTATAGGAAATAAACAAAGCGTTGAAGGCCTCTGCTTGACTAGTAGCACGGCTTTCTTCATTCTCTCTTTGAAAGTGCGTACCCATCGTTCAGCTTCTCCATTGGAGGCAGGGTGAAATGGGGCAATCGTCAGACCTTTCGAATTCTTCTGACACAAACTTTGGTCTATTGTCAGAAACTAATGTTCAGGAGGGCCTTCCATCAGAAAAATACATTTCAAGGCAGTGATGATAACTGACGATGTAGTTGACTTCATGAGTGTGATGATAACTGACGATGTAGTTGACTTCATGAGTGTGATGAATTGGAAATTTGAAAACGAAACGACATGTATAAGCCACACCGAATTTCGGGATGCAGCCAAATCTATGTGAACTCGTTTCCATGCTTATTCTGTGTCGGCCCAACTCAATAGCTGTTTCGGGAGATTAGTTGCACAGCCTGACACGACTGGCATGTCTTAACCATACTCTTTAGATCCTTATCCATTTGGCACCACCAACAATGCCGTCGTCTCCTCAGCGTCCTGCATGAAGTAGTACAAGTACTTGTGGCTGCAAGATTTGTGGCACAACCACTCAATAGTCGTCAGTGACTCCCTTCCGAGAACATATTGAAAATCGACGTTCAAAGAATGGTTTTATCATATCATTTGGACATTTATCAGGCCAGCAATGTTGAGTACTTGCGTTAATACTTTGTCCTTTAGAGGTTCATCTGCAACTTTTTTTTTGGTACCAATCGGGAAGTTATTTATTCTCGCTGCCTGTCTTTCTTCTATCCAAGCACATGGTTCTTTCGATTTGTCAAATTCAATATGTGTACCCAAGCACATGTTTCTTTCGATTTGTCAAATTCAATATCTTCCAGTTGTTCAGCCATGAATTTAGTCTAGTTTCGGAAGGTATATCGGGAGTTTCAAATTTCATTATGGAAGGGGGTGAATGCAGGGGGTAATAGTAATAAATAATGATGTTATAACTATTCTCGTCGGATTTTCGTGATAACTTTTTGTTCAATTTTGAATTTGGTCTAGTTTTGGAAAATTCGTCAGTAGATTCAAATTTGGCTGGAAGTATTGTGATAGAAGTTTACTGTCGGTGTAGGGAGTTGATTTAGAGGAAGGGTATTTTCGAAAAGTCATGTTTTTTTTTTTTTTTTTCTCTTATTTTACCTCTCATCTAAATTATATAAAATCCATCTATAGGGACGTCCCTGTAAATGCATTCCCAATATGTTTCAATAATATAATTTTTATCGTTATTGGGTTTTATGAAAAGAATGGATTGAATGAGAGGAAATTAGCCAATTTATCGGAGTAGCCCGGTGTTCTGTACTCTAGGGATATTTATTATTGTAACCATACACCATTATGTAATAATTTTCTGCGTGCTCCGCATTAAGGTGATGACGAATAAACGGGGGTTGACTGAAGTTTTTTTTTTATTGCGCATGACTCACTTAGCCTCACCTTGGGTCAAACGCTACGGAAGCCTGCGATTCGTCGGTTTTGGAATTCGTGGTGAGCATATATTTACACTGCTTGCCGATGATCATTGTATAAATATTCTGCCTCTACGAACTCCTGTACGTTCAACAAAACGAAGTTGTTAATGTTAGTTCGCTTGGCTGTGTAATCTTTCGCCCTTGGGAATATAAACATTTACTTCAACGAAATGTAAGCGAGGAGAGGTCGATTGTTAGTTGCCGGCGCCTTGACAAAGACGAGGAAAAAACGCTGTTTCTTTTTTTACTCCATCTTAACTCATTAGTGAGTAAATAATATCTCTGTCAACATCGTGATTATAATATCTTAATAATCTTAATAATATCAATAACAATGATCCGGGATCGTTGTTCTTCTGGCCTTTACAATACACATGGATGCTGTAAACAGAGAGACCAAGAATCAAGAATACAATTGTAAAAGAGTCGATCTACTTCCGGCTAGTATGTCTTTCTTTTCGGAAAACCATAAATCTGTGCAGCTTCACGAGTTGATTAAAAATTCCAAATGGTTACCCCTTAATTTTTCACATTTTTTGGGATGGACACGGTAACCCACATAATAACACACATGTGCTTCGTGTTTTTAAGAAAAGCCATAACTTTGACAGGGCATTTCTTAGGCGTTTTCTTGTGAACAACACTAATAAAAATAATTAACTTTGAAAAGTCGCATTTTTGAAAAAGAGACTATCAGAAGAATATTAGGTGGACAGAGTATCAAAATATCCATTAATTACTTATGTGTGTTACCAGTGGCTCATGTGTGTTACATTAGTTAGAGTCAGTAACACACATGAGTGGTAACGCACATGAGAAACCATCTTCAACTAACCGTTGTATGTAATCTGGCAAAGCCAGATCACCGAGTCAACCATAAAACACAAGTTGTTTTCAGTAATTATTGAAGAGAAATCAGCAAAAAATTAACTATCTATTATGAATCTAGTAACTAGAGTAACACACATGAGGTGGATTAAAAATACGCACCATATTGTGAATAAAAACTGCGAGCCTCACGCACACAACACGTTCTTGCGTAAACATAACAGAAGGACATCTGGTTCTACAAAATGGAAGCATTCCCGCGTAAAAATTCTCAGCGCTACCAAAATTAACGTTGGTAACGTACATGAGATCACTTCAGCATGACAAACTTTTATGATGACAAGTGGTGGTCTGAAAAATCAGTAGGTAGGTACCTATTATTTTTCTGGAGCCGATATTCGTTGAATGCTTTCAGTAACGCATTGAAATTTCATGCTTCCTCAAACAGAATGAAGTAGCCAACGACTTTTAGCTGTAGAAAGTAACGCACATGAGGTTTTCTGATGTTTTCATGTAATAAAAGTGTTTAAATTCTCGAATATACGTAAAATATGTTTTTTTTAAAGACGTTTTACCTCCCACAAGACTAGTAGTTAATTTAAAAAAAAAAAAAAAAAAAAAAAAAAAAATTAGATAGCTCAAAAGTAGGGAAAAAGGACAAATGAGAAAAGTGAGGACACGAAATGTACCTTTCATATTAGACGTACCAAATATGCTTATTTTAGCAGTCGCGCGTATGCGCTCTAACCTAGTTTGTTTTTCAAATATTAACCCCCATTTTTCATTGGAGATTTGAAATCTACGTGAAGTTCAATGGGAAAATGAACCGTTATCGAATTTTTGAACGTTAGCTATTTCTGCACAAAATGTATGCGAAATGGTAAATTTTTAATTTGTGGAGGTTTCTATCGCGATAAATGCATAATTTTGGGGTATTTTGTCACGTTGAATCACATTGTTGAGTAATACCATATCCACTTGGAAAAACACCGAAAAAATCAGAACACATTTTTCAACCAATTTCTTCAACAGCGCGATGCAAAAATTCAACATTTCATAGTTTCAGTCTATAAAAAATTTATGGTACCACAAAATCAAGTAAAGTAGGTAGTAATGAATACCTCCAAAACTTCAACATTTTGCATTTTGCGCCTGATTATCATTCCAAACTTAGAGTGATGGGTCATTTTTTTTCATGAAATTCCATGTAGATTCCGATTCTGCTACAAAAAATAGGGTTTGGGTAAGAAAAAAACTAGAGTTCATTGCGTCAAATTTTTATGCATACGCTCATGAGCTAAAATGTCATATTTGAGATCATGCTAAAATTAATGGGAATATAATATATAATTGTTTTCTCAACTGTTTACTAAAGAAGCTAAGAGGGGAGTCTTCATCATTAAAGACTCCATGTGTCGTATTTTGACTAAATTTTATATAATTTGACTCAAAAATCCTCCATCAGCCGGGGATGTGCCAGTGACATGGGCATCACTACCGATCACCCCTAAATGATAGTATTTACGAGTTAAGTTCCATTCATGCTTCATGATCGTATGAGCAGTTTTCGTAAATTATCGTACCATATTATGTTAAATTGTTTTGAAAATTCAAGACATTAAATAAAAAGAATTTTATGACAAAAGACAAAATAATTCTAGTTATAAGTCTAGAATAGTTCTAAATAATATCCTGCAATTCCAAAAAGATTTTGGATTATTAGCTTTTTTCAGTTTTTATCTATTTTTCGGCAAATATTAATGAAATTTAAGGTCATAAATTTGTCTGTATCAATTTCGGCATACATTTTTTGATGTTTTAGTTATCAAACTTCTTTTGGCTAAAATTCTGCTAACATATATGAATTTAACGATTTTAAGCCGTTTTATTTGGAATTTGACAAATTTAGTGTGCTCAAAACAATTTGGCCAACAAACCCGTCCTTCCTTTTGGAATTCTCAATTGTGGGAGGGGGGGGGGGGATTTTTTCTCAACATGGATTTCCACAAAGGAAATATTGGAAAATTTGTATTTAAAAATTTGAGGAGGCATTGCAATAGCTTCATGTCCTGCGAAATGTCGCTAACTCTTGACTCGACTATCTACCATGAAAGAGGGATGAGAAAATGTGACTTGGGAAGAAAATAGTTCTTGAAAACGTCGGTAGAGCTTGATAAAGCCGAGGGATCGATGTGTTCTGATCGTATTTTTTATTGCACTGCTTTACAACCGTAAGTTGCTCCACACTGCACGTTTGAAGCTAACATTTTATAACAACGAGTATGTAATTATAAATCCATACCCCCGATGCCCAAACGGCCGGATATAATATTTTTGTCCTAGTAAGGAATTCTGAAATCCCAAACTATTTTATTCAACCTCTGTCCCAATGAATTTTTGCAACATTTCTTGTATCTATAAATATAAATATTATCGAAGTAGAAGTCGTGGTAGAAGAGCTTGATTGATTAAAGAATAACAGTGACTTTTATTGTCACCAGCATTATAGGCAGGTGTATCAATAATTTCCATCAGCTCTTACCAGATTGTGACCTACGTCAAGGTGGAATGTGTAAGTATTGCACTTTTAGTTGATAAAGTCCTTCTGTTTTTACACGGCACGTGACTGAACTATCGATCAATTTCGGTTTCAGTCACTCCCACAACCAAGAATACACAAGTTGTGTCAGTAAACGGTTCGTGGAAGCCCTTGAATAGCAGTCGTGCCCTCTCAGCACTGCCTTCCATAAATCAATATACCCCTGCTGACGTCAGTAGTTCGTTGGCCCCATTAGCCCCTCAAAGCCGGCACACCCCTGCACTGAGCACAATCCCCAAAGAGCCAAAATAACCGCTTTATAAGAGTGTAGCGCTATTTTCAGGGGAGCGGTGGGTAATTGCATCTGAAGTCGTAACTGGGTAAAATATTTCTGTAGCTGTTTCCCTTGATAAGAAGCAACGGCTATGAAAATAGCTAGGTTGGTTGCCACACTGCATTAATCTCCAGGAGTATCGCACTACATTATTTCAGTGTTAGTATTTCGGGACCTGTACATTAGTGTATTTGGATGTGGATGCTACCAGCACCTAGAAACACACACACACACACACACCACACACACACACACACACACGCACACACACACACACACACACACACACACACACACACACACACACACACACACACACACACACACACACACACACACACACATATATATATATATATATATAGCATTCGCACTTTGAATTAAACCTTTCGCGAATTGAATTAAACTTTCCGCAAATTGAATTAGACTTTCCGCAAAATGAATTAAACTTTTCGCAAATTGAGTTAAACTTTTCGCAAATTGAATTAAACTTTCCGCAAATTGAATTAAACCTACATACGTGAAAAGATCAATAATATTACATCGAAACCCTTCCGGTTGAGACGCGGCTTAAATTTAAATGAATAAACATCAAGAAAGGAACACTGATCCCTCCCTGTTGCTCGGTACCAGAGTTATCCTTAGAGGACGGCTCAGCATTTGTGCAAACGTTCTGCTGCTCACAACTGCTGCTCTTGGACGACCTCTCCATTAACTTTTGCTTTTAGAAGTCTTCTTGCTAATGCCTATAAATTATATAAAATGTCAACTATAGATGGATACGTTGCGAGCTCAGTTTTGTTATTAATAAATAAATAATTTACCTTCAGATTAACTTCATGAGGTGCTGGATTATGTTTAAATCTACAATTTTTGTGCTCGTTCCATCACTTGCACAATTTGTTACAATATATACATTTTGTTGAAGTTTTACATTTTGTCTTGATTAAAACAACAGATTCGCCAAAGGTTAATTTGCAAAAAGTTTAATTCAATTTGCGAAAAGTTTAATTCATTTTGGGAAAAGTTTAATTCATTTTGCGGAAAGTCTAATTCAATTCGCGGAAAGTTTAATTCAATTTGCGAAAGGTTTAATTCAAAGTGCGAATGCTATATATATATATATATATATATATATATATATATATATATATATATATATATATATATTTATATATATATATATATATATATATAGGTATATGAAAAGCGTTAAACTGTAGGATTCGTTTCACATGTCTCAAAACGGATTTCAATAAAGAAATTTTTCGAAAATTATGAATTTAAAATTTTTGGTGCCATCGCAATAGCTTCATTTTATACGAAAATTCGCTAAAACGAAAAGAAATGTGACTTTTAATGATTTGTCACTGACTGACGTCAGTGACGACGACGGCGTATTCTCGTCAAGGACAGGTTTTAAAGCATTTATCAGTCGATTCTGGGGCAAAAACTGTTGAAAACGATTCCAACTTTTTTTTTTTTTTTCGGTTGATTGGACGAAAATTGTCGCCGCCGTGTTGCTGTCGTCAGATCGTTGCCAAAAACTATACAGCTAATTCCGGATGCCTACCAAATTTCAAATCGATAGCTCCAAAATGGCGGCTTGTAGCGCGGAACACACGCTCGCTGACTTGCCGCGTAAAAGTAGAGATTCACTTTTACGTTAATTCGTAACGCACAGTTACGAAACCAAAATAGATCAAATTACCAATGTTTCGATTGTTTCACCTACATATTAACATAATGAAAATGCTTCCGCTGCCTTGGTAGACATAGAAGCAGAAGTTCATTCCCATCATCGTTAACATTTTGCAACTGCCAATATTCTTATGGTTGATGGAACACTCAACAACACCCTCCACATCATCACGGTCCTCTCGATGATTCACCTCTTATTAATTCCACGTCATCCGTAGCAACCATCCGCATGCGTTTTCATAATGGTGCAGACGAGGTTCCCTGTGCCGTGTCAAGGCCCCCCTCCCCTCTACGACTGTCACCCCCCCTCCACCCATCATCACCCTCACTGGTTGTCCTTTATTGCCGTGAATATCGTGTCGCAACTCCTGAGGCTCACCAAGGTAATTGTTACAGATCGCCTTTTAAGTTCAAGTTCTTCCTCTCATTTCGCCTTCAGTCTATTCAAGCGGCCTTTTTCTTCCCACCTTCACTTCTTCATACTGCGAGGCCTCCTCCACCAAACCATTTTCATGCCTGATGAAATCCTTCAGGAAGGTGTCACCCCGTTCGTTCACTATTCACACATTTTACAGAACACGTCACATTTCGCAATAGACTTCGTTGAGTGGCAACGGAATTGAGTAGAGATAACGAAATTCACTGCTACGTTTGCAAATTCTGCTCGTTTGAAATGGTAGGGAGAGAATGCGATAAACCTTATTCGTAACCAAAACTTACAAAAAATCGGTCAACTAAACGAAAAAATTATGCTTGAAGTAACTTATGTTTGGGGATGCGCAGAATGAAGTAATGATTAGAGAACAATGAAAAAGGTACGGGACCATCTATAGCCCAACCCGTACATTCCCTGTCAATGGTATCTAAATCGGATGAAAACTGTGGAAATTAAAATCGTTATTAGGATTAATAACATTGGCGCATGTGCAGCAACTGTTAATGATACAATCATGTTGAAATTGATTTGGGATTATCAAATCGTCTTCCCCCAACTATCATCCAAATTTGAGCAAGATTGGACGACTAGAGTGTGAAACAATGGAGCATAATGGAATTTACATTTGCCCATGCACCGAGTGAAGTATTGATTCGGCAACAATGAAACTGATAGGGGATATCTACGGCTAACCCGCACGATCCCTGAAACTTTAAACAAAATCGAATAAAAACTGTGAAAATTAATTGAATGGATGTTTGTTACAAGGATTTCACATTTACGCATGCGCAGGAGCTACTATTGTTATGATCCTCTTGAAATTGAAATGGAAAGCTCAAATGATCTTCTCCAAACTATCCCCGAATTCGAGCGAGATCGGATGACTAGGGCGTAAGAAAATGATGCTTGGTATAATTTACGTTTGCGCATGCGCCGAGTGAAGTATTGAGTTGGGGACAATGAAACTGATAGGGCCACCGTCTACACCCAAGCCCGCACATTCCCTGAAAATCGCATCTATATCGGATGAAAACTGTGGAAAGTAAGCTTGTTGTTGCACATGACAGACACACACACACAGACAGGCAGACGCAGAACGTAAGTTGTTCAGAATGGTCTAAAACGTGAAATTCAATTCACAATTTCTCAATTCAATAAATTTTCAACGTCCTGCGGTGAACAGGAGAGATTTAAGCTCACTCAGCTGATCAGGATGGCACCTATAAAGTCAATCTTCTCTTGTTACCCAGAGAGGCTCCCTATCAGTTTCAACGTCCTATGGAACAGGCGAGAGTTTAGCTCTCTTTGTAGGACATCAAGGGACGAATGAAATGACGGACTCCACCCTAAGGTCCAGCTGACCGATTCGCGTGGCGTAAGTAGGGAAGCATTTTGTAAACACCTACCTAGCGACAAATAATCACTGAAATATGTTCAGTGAAACTTGATATTCGTGTTTGAAGCTTGACTTTTCACCTTAATATTTTACCTATCTCTATTGGAGAAGTTGGTTCTGCTTACGCAAACTACGTGTTTTAAAAAATAATTTTGAACAGTTGGATTGGTATTTGGAAACCTGTGCGCTGGATGCGTAGAGGATGCGTATGTCGCCAAACCCAATAGCCATGAGGGGGAGGGGAGGGGAGGGGGTTATTGTAGCCGCTGCCAACGTTTTTAATAGCCCTAGATGAAGGTAAAGAGGCGGGCGGCTTTTTTGTCCGCAACATCCGAGAAGATTGTTGCTTTAGCTTCGCCCACCCCCTCCACCACCGGCTGAGTCACCGAATCCGGAATTAGATCTAAAAAGAGGAAAAGGTCTGCCAACTCCACCGGTTCTCAGTTTCCGCACCCGATGCGTAGACGTGTCCCTTCTCACCCTGCTTCACACCTCCTTCGGCTAGAAAACAACAAAATTCTGAAATAAACGTTCCAAATTGTTACGCAAGGGATTATTATTTAGATCTTTCTAGATACCCAACCGCCAGCACCTCCAGAGCTGCCTCCAGATAGTATAAAGTATACCATGAAACTATCCACATCATTCTGATCTATATGTCTAACTAATCTGAATTATTACTAAGGGATTGACTACTTGATGTTATGGATCTTTGAGATGCGAGCTTGCGAGCATCCAGACTGGTTGTAAAACATCGTTTACAAATCAGCAACACAAGGGATCGTAAACGAAGACCTTACCTGCAACCGTTCAGATGAAATCCGCTTTCCTCCATTCCACCATCACATTATATCACTTCACCTCCACCTATTTTTTCCTTCATAATATCCGTTTTTTCATCACTCCACACTGATTCAATATATTCATTAATTTCAATAAACATCTGTTGTTCTATCAGGAACAACACAATAACAATGATAAGCCGTTATCTTTCCAGTGCCTACGGGACTCATTCCTAGTAGTGGCAGTTATATGGGCTTATATCCTTCCTCCGTATATCTCTTTGTAGGGTCAACTAGTACAAATTATTTACATTTATCCTAGTTTATTATAATTTAAACTCATGTAGGAAATTTTTTATGCAATTGTATTATTTATATTATCAAATGTTACTGTGAGTGAGTTGTGATTTTGTGTTTTCACCATCTGCATCAGCTGCTTCACCGTCATCTACCTATCTTCTACCTACCTTACTTGGAGTTGGGCCTTCATTCTTCATCTACCTACTTCTTCGGCTATGGGAATGAACTTTTCTGAAATTATCTACTATCTGTGATACTACTGTTACCTATATCTTCTTTGTACTGTGGCCACTCTATAGGTAGGAAAATTCATCTCAACAAGTTACTTCACGTAGGTACATACCTACCTACTGTTTAATAAATCTTCAGAAGCTAATTATATCCACATATTTATTTACTTATCCTAGTCAAATTATCACATCTAGTCATTGGTCATTATAGTGTAATAATATTTAAAAATACAGTCCACTTTAGGCACATGAGGTAGTTTTAGGAATCTAGGGTACCATAGTAGTTACCAGGAGCCTCATTGTGCTATCATTACCATTTTACCATTCGTAGTGTAGGAAGGGTTTTAGCTGGAAACAAACAGCAGGCTCTTGCTTAGATACAAACACAGACCACAAAACTATACACATCATCCTGATTGCGTTCTTTCAACATGAAATTGGTCCAATTTCAAAAAGCATGCTTAAAAATCATTAAAAATGGCTACAAACGACCAAAAAATCAATAAATTTGAATTTTTTAGGAGAATTTGATTCAAAAGAAGTTTATTAACGATGATATAGAACATTATAAAATTCACCAACAAAATTATGGTGAAAAACGTACTTACATTTCGTTAATATTTGCTAAAATATTGTTAAAATCTGCAAAACAGCCAACGTTGATTTCTCATGATCTATCTGTCGGAATCCCTTAAAATTCGAGCAGTATTTTGGTATAATGTTCCAGGAAAATGCCCAATGGATTTCGTTGCGATGTACAAAACTGCATTGCGCAAGTACAAAACTAAATTTGGTTGGCCCTGGCATAAATCCGAGACTCATGAACGCATTTTTATGAAATTGTCAAGGTTTTTACAGGTTAACCACTAGACAATTTCCTTTTAATCCCATCACCATGAATAGTGGCGGGTACCCATACATAAACATAAATTTTCCGATACATCAATTCATCATTGGTCAAATTTCGTTTAAATTTGGGGAATACTTCGTTGCGATTGGTTGTTGTAACAGCAAAGCTCAAATTGGTTGTTACGGACGGAACTCCGACATTAATAGACTGATTTTGATGAAATGGTCTGTTATTGTGCCAGTTGGAATGGTGGTAGGGCATGTGCATGTGCAGACGTGAATTATAGCTCTATTTCGTACAGTAGCAATTATACACATAAATTATTACTGTTCTATAATCAAATATATCACTTACATTCAATCATTTTGACTTGCACTTCGTTCTTTAATTCATCAATGTTACTATAAGAGAGGAAGGTAGTACGCTGCCCACCCAACTTAGCAGACGTTGATTCACCTACCCGGTCTTAAGGTGGTCGAAACGAATTCGTATTCGGTTATTTTTCCTATTCTATCCGATTTTCAGTTCTATTTATTCTTTCTTATATCTATTCATTCTATTCTAATGGGACATCCTTTTATATAGGTACCTACGTAGTATTGCCAGAATGATGATACCTTCAGAAGGACGTTCTAAAAATCAATCTGTTAGATTAGTCAATGAATCTGCATCAATCACCGCTTTATTTCTAATTAGTATTATTAATATTGTTTTAGGTGTTTCAAACAAATAACTTCATCATTCTGCTAAAACCCATGAGTTACTTTAGATGGACACAAACAGTATACATTTATGAACCCAGATGGGATTTTCATGGCCAGGTTCTAATATATCAAATCTCATCAGTTGTTAAGGAATCCAAATATTTCTAATGCTCATTTACTTTACAATTCATACGTGAGGAAAAGAATTAAATGTATTACGTAGGTACCTTTCTCCAAAAATGTTATAACGAGGTCCAGAGCTTCTGACATTACCAAATCCTCCGTGAAATAAATCAATATAAGTTAGAAAAGTTGTCGGAAGCCTCTCACACGGTGTTTTATTAGTACTTAACTCTTGATTCGTTTCAGAGGTTGGTGGGAGGGGGTGAGCGGTATGCCGCAGTTAACTTGGTTGGCCGGCGGGGTTGCAAGGTTGAAATGTGGTGCAATCCGGTCGATTGTGCCCTGTCGAGTTGACTTCGAAACGGAAATAGATCACGGAGGCCTACGACAGCATACAGCTCTTATACTGCAGACCCTAAATAAGAACAACGCAGTTAGATTCTGATAGGTCGGAGAGATATCAAAACCATCCTGTGGCGTTTGAACAATTATGCATCATAATCGGGAAAACGCTGCAAATTATTACACTAAGGTTTATTATTTCTGTATCAGATAGCCCATCAGCAAAGATCACTGGTCCATATAAAATTACTTATCAAACTGAGTCTATTGTGCGTTACCGGAATATAACTGGACGATCTCACCTCCCGGAAGAAAATAAATGAATAAACTAAAAATTAAATAAATTCAAAATAAATAACACACACACTTTTTTTTTTTTTTTTTTTTTTTTTTTAAAGAAACTCCCTTCAAAGGCGGAGGGGGCACACCATTAACTTGTTAAAATAAATAAAAGAAGTGGGGAGGACGCCCAGGTTTACCCGACGCCGGCTCTAGGTATAAGGGAAGTTGCAGAAAGATGAGGAGGAAGAGTGGGATGAAGGGAAGTGCCCCTATAAAAGACCACCAGTTCAAGTAAGACCCCCTCAGGACACGGGTGGTGATACAACGGAGCACTCCGGCTGAGATGCCCAACTCGAGTAACTCCGCGGCACTTTTCCCGCACCAAACCTCGCGCCATGACACGGTCACGGCCTTGTCCTTGATGTTATTAGTCACCACTCCTTTTAGCTTGCATATCGCTTGCAGCAGGTCATTTCTATTACATTTACTTACCTTAGCCCGCCAAGTCTGCTCCATGGCCTCGCAACCACTGACAACCTGGACATCCAGGATTACTGCAGACCCGTCGGGCTTGACGGCAACGATATCCGGCTTCTTGCCCCGGTCACTCAGCATGTGATATAGTCTCTCTCTTTCGACATCCCAACCGCTGGATGACAAAGCGCCTGCTATCTGCTTGGCTACCTTATCATGGCGTAGAATGCAGCCACCGTGAGTCCTAGGACACTGCTGCACTACATGGTGCAGGATCTCATTTTTACGTCGACAGGCATGGCAAAGGGTGTCCGTTGTCCCGCGACTACCCCTTGAACACCTTACTGAGGTGGCTATTGTAGCCACCCGGACAGCGTGGAAATGGCGATAGTCGCAGGCCCCAATGCCCTCTGAAGCCCATTC
This sequence comes from Adelphocoris suturalis, assembly GCA_030762985.1. NCBI lineage: Eukaryota > Metazoa > Arthropoda > Insecta > Hemiptera > Miridae > Adelphocoris > Adelphocoris suturalis. Next base: position 112,789,585 of record CM061042.1, read on the forward strand.
TACCCATTGGGAAGAAATGGGGGATTCAGAGCATTGTCGGAGTTCTTTACCATCTACTGACTCATGTTGCGCAGCAGCGAACTCAGTAGATGAGCTGGGTTTTGGAGCAGTTGGTGCTGCTCGGTCACACCACAACTGCTGCCGGACAAAGTCCAGGTCAGCAGCTGTGCGGGCGACCTCCGAGCTGGCGGCGTAAGGAAGGGATGTTGGCCAAAAGAGAGACAATACCAAGCCCACTGGCCTTGACTGGTGCATGGATGTAGGCACTTGGGACACCAGATGGGAACCCTAGCCAAGAGCGCACAGCAGAGCGAACTTCAAGGTCTAACTCAAGCAGCCTCCCTGCAGTAAGCCTGCCAAAGACTAACCCGTAGGTCAGCTTTGGCACACACACACACACACACACACACACACACACACACACACACACACACACACACACACACACACACACACACACACACACACACACACACACACACACACACACACACACACACCACATACACACACACGCACACACACACACACACACACGCGCACACACACACACACACACACACACACACACACACACACACATATATATATATATATATATATATATATATATATATAATGTAGGAGGTAAGGGTCCGTATGGGAGACGACGTAGTCCTCTTGATTTCTTACTGACACGTCCATCCGACCGATTGGTATTCCCACGATACTCATTAGTACTGAAGATACTAAGATTAGACCCATGAACACACTTTGATTCGCCCTGCAAATCAAGTACATACTGGCCAAACTAAATTGACTGCTTCGACGCTCCAACCATATTGGTGACCGAAAGCATTGGGAAGCGTCTGATTACAACTTCCTCCGCTACAATTCAGTGCAGGCAATCAAGCGGTCCGGTCTAACCGAAGGCGCTCTTTTCAATTTGAATTCTTTCAACACGAAGATCTTTTCAACATTTTGATTTGAAACACAAGGCACCGACCAACACGATAAACCAACACGATTGAACAAAACGATTGACGAGTGTTTTACCCAACCTACTTAGGAATGACACTCCAACATACCATTTACATACCTATCAGTTCTGGCACAGGAATTAGTAATGACGACTCCATCTCACTCTAGTAGCAGTTTAACGAACAAAACAGTTTAGTAAAGGTAATGTAAATACAGTTTCTGCGAGTGGGTAAAATACACTTCGTAACGGGAAGTTCAAGTAAGCTAAGGCACCTTGATACTTTACCCCGAGGCTGTTGGTAATGTCGGGGTGACGCAAGAAAAAGCGTTTGTTCCTCCCGCGTCATTTTATTATGTCGATTCCCTTTTACTTGTTGACGGGATCGTGAGTGGCCTTGGCGAAGCGATTTAACGGCGTTTAGGGCGCCCGCGGTAATCCGTCTGAGATAATTATAATTAACTGCCAGGGCTCTGATGAAGAGAGGTGGAGGCATCCAGAAGGAATCCTGTTCCCCATTTTACTCTCTCACCACCAGTAGGAGGAATGTCAAGTCGGTACGAGGTGAAAGGTGCAAAAGCAAAATATCTTCACAATTAAATATGATTATAAATCGACAAATACGCAACATTTTTAGTTTCCTAAGATAATTGCGAAATTTTTCTGCAAATACTCAAATATCGATATTTCAATCCAATGCGAACTAAATCGCTCGCGACGAAGTTGTGGAAAGCCCTTTCAAAAACGTAGGTTAGTGATGAATACGGAAATATACAGGGTGATTCCCTCGCAGATGCAAAAAAAAAAAAAATTGGGTGAAATTACATCAAAAATAGAGTAAAATGCCGCCAACTGCATATTTTTATCTCAATCCGTTCTCGAGATGTGATTTTTTAAAGGTTTACTCAGGAAAACCGTGTTTTTTTCCTTTTAAACTCAAATTTCTCCATTTTACTTCATTCAATTTTAACTTTTGACCACATTTTCGGAATCAGCATTAAATTTACTATAAGAATAGTGTACTTGGGTTCTTAAAAAGTACCATCCAAAGGTCCTCACATCAGCTCAAACATTGACGATTTTGAAAAAAGAATATTTCTGAAAATCTTTAAAACTTTACTACTCTTTTAAAAAAAATCCTAGAAACTGGCAAATCCCATGAAAACTGCTTCGTCTAATACTCTTTCCAGCGGTGTAATCAAGTTTACTTTTATTTTGTTATTTAGTGGAGAAAATTATGCTTTAATGTTAAAAAATGTGGGTTTTTCAATGAAATTGTTGGTTTTCTCGAAAGATGACCCTTCATGAACTTACTAGTATGGGGTAGGTTTCTTTGTATTTTTTCACGCTGTATCGAATGGTGACATTTGTAGATCTCTCCAACTGCGTTATAACCAAGTTTTACACTTAAAATCGCAAATGTTTAGTTTGTTTGTTACGATTAAATGTATGTGTGTTATGGGGTAAAACTAGTTAATGAAAGTGTAAAACTAGATTATAACGTAGTTGAGAGATCTGCAAGAGTTTCCATTTGATCCAGCGAGAAAAAATACATAGAAACCGACCCCATACTCGTTGGTTCATGGAGGGTCATCTTTCGAGAAAACCAACAATTTCATTGAAAAACCCACATTTTATAACATTAAAACATTATTTTCTCCCCTAAATAACAAAATAAAAGTAAAATTGATAATACCGTTGGAAAGCATATTAGATGAAGGAGTTTTCATGAGATTTGCCAGTTTCCAGGATTCTTTTTAAAAGAGTAGTAAAGTTTTAAAGATTTTCAGAAATATAATTTTTTCAAAATCGTCAATGTTTGAGCTGATGTGAGGGTCTTCGGATGGTACTTCTTAAGAACCCAAGTACACTATTCTTATAGGAAATTTAATGCTAATACCGAAAATGAGGTTGAAAGTTAAAATTAAATGAGGCAAAGTGGAGAAATCCGAGTTTAAAATGAAAAAACACGGTATTCCTGAAAAAACCTTTAAAAAATCATATCTCGAGTACGGATTGAGATAAAAATATGCGGTTGGCGGCATTTTACTCCATTTTTGATTTAGTTTCACCCAAATGTTTTTTGCATCTGCGAGGGAATCACCCTGTATAATAAAAAAGAACAGAAAAAACAAAATGAAATAAACGACACAGCTTGTCTCAAGGTATAGATAAACTCAGAAACAACAAATAAAAATTGATTATTTAAATATCAGAATGTGCTGTCTAACTGCTCATACCCACTTACAATGAGGATCCTGCAAGACGTATTTCAAGTCTTTCAGAGATTGATAAAATGAAATATAATTTACATTTATATGTTTTACCTTGGTTAATCTTGGATGATTCTTTGGGCACTGTTTGGCTGTAAATTATGGGAACTGAACCTCGGAACACAGATTTTATATGTCTTTCTGAGATGTTGGAATGCTTTTCACCAGTTATATACGCCTACACCAAAATAATGAATTTTTTTATCTCGTTAAAAAAATATTTGAGTCTGGTACAAACCCATGTTATACCGCAGTTACTCATTCGCGTTCGTGCCTCGCGTTCGCCATTCGTGGTGCTAGCACGAGGCGCTGCTGCGAGCCGCTCGCGTTGCTGTCCAATACGGGAGAACCGTTTATACATTCGCCTCAGTTCAACGAAGCTCTTAGTGCGAAATGGACGACCAGCAGGTCCTCGAACTTGTGACGGCATCCCTCCTGCATTTGTGCAGTGTCGACAATCAGTGTGGGGGTGTGATTTTTTGTGGTGGGGGAGAAGGATGATCATGGGAGCGCCCATCTTCGGTTTTACTCCAATTCAATTCAACTCAAACGGATTGATTCCAAAAGGTACTTTCATTACTTGGCAATGGTGGAAAAAATTAAGAATATACATAATAATAAATAAAATGGAAAACACTGCAATGAATGATAGCATAAAACAATATAACGGAATAAACTATTGGAATCCACATGCGATGGAGCAAAGCTCTACAGTAAATGTCGGAGTCTTTCATTTTACCTCAATTATTAAATCAAATTCATATTAGGTAAATTTTGAGTATCATAAACAAAAACAAAAATAAAAATAAATATATATATACATATATACATCAATAATAATAATGGAACTATCATTAACATCCAGACCTCGAAAAGACAATAGATAGAGAATAGAATTCCGTTCTACTACCCGCCCTCGCCGCGTCGCAAGTGTTTCGACTAATTTGTTTCTAGTGGAAAAAAGTCAAAATGAACGTTTTCGAAAAAAAAACTTCAGCATTCAGGGTGATCGGTAAAGGTCTGAAATAAATGATATTTGTATGGGATATCCCTCTCTGGTTAACTCTATATCCAAACCTGAACGCACCAAATGAAAATCTGTGCTGAAGGCCTAGGGACATCAGTCCTCTAAAATCTAACATTTAATTGAATTAACTTTTTTTTATATTTAATTATTACAAGACATATGATCAAACATTAGGAAAAAAAAAGAAAAAGGAACGGAAAAAAAAATCACATCATTTTCGAACATACAACAATTATTCCATCTAAATCCTCTTGCACACTCCCTCTTTAAGTATTTGCGTACTTGCGCTATGGGAAAAAGTTAAATTAAATTAAAAAATTAAAAATTAAATTAAATTAAAAATTAAAAGTAGCATCACTTTTTTTCAAATTACTTATTGCACTGGACCAGTCGATCAGCAAAAGAATGCTGACCTCCACAATGACCAAAAACTTACACCTCCACTATTTCCCAACACTATTCCATGGATTTCGTCGAGACATTCGTTATAATAGAATTTTGTATTTCTTCGATTTGGAACTACTCTGTTTCTGCAGAAGTTTGTGCGAATGTGTAAACACCCTCGCTTCGTGTCCCGGGAAGCTCGTCTCCCTTTGACTCGAGCCAGAAAAACCGCTCCTAGCGCGAGCGCCACGTTTGACGAGCCGATCGGACGAGACGAGCTGCGAGTTGCCGGTTATACATATTCGCCTTCGGTGCTCGCGTTATTTTATGGCTGATAACATAACTATTTTCCCTTTAACCCTCTGATTGTTGAAGAAACGAAAATTGATAACGTTGGTACTGACTCGCTCTGGCATGCGGTTTAATATTCCGTTCAAACATTTCTCGAGGTCGCGCTAGAGAAAGGGCGCGGATTCCAGAAAACAACCGACTGATCCCAGCGCATGCGTAGAACAAAGGATGGAGACGCTGAGCCGGTCGCCAGGTAATGGGATACGGGAGCCGTAAGTGCATCCACAATCCACGCCCTGTATTTGCATCCTTGGACTTATGCTGTAATCTTTCCCCTTCTAACAGCAGTAGGTAAGCTCGTCAGGGTCTTTGTGTTGCTGGTGAGCCACCAACTCTAAAACAAAGAGTTCCAATCTCGAAACGTTCTTTTCGAAACAATTAGTTATGCAAGCGCTTATAAGGATTCTAGCTTCTTTCTCATTGATAATAATAATAATTGAGAGTTTTAGTGGCAAATAGGAAAAAACGTATTGACTCACCCAATTTGTTTGGGATGCGTTTTCGCAGTAACGCCAACGTATCAGCATTACGCCGAACGCATCTCTTCTCGACCTAAAAGTACCGTCGAGATTCGCGTTGTTTTCATAATTTTTTCCTTTTTCTGGTAATGTAAAAAAATTAGACGAGGGCGAGATTAGATTAGTTCTACCGAACTAATTGTACTATTGGAAATGATAGTACTTGTGTTGACATATACCTATTGTCTATTGATATAGCATTTCCAAGTCAAATTCAACCTTTTCCAAGTCAAATCCAACCTTTTCCAAGTCAAATCCAACCTTTTCCAACTCAAATTCAACCTTTTCCAAGTCAAATTCAACCTTTTCCAAAATAAATTCAACCTTTTTCAAAACAAATTCAACCTTTTCCAAAACAAATTCAACCTTTTCACCATTATTAGGGAAATGACGAAAAATACGCACAAGCCCTAAATGTAGTACCAAATGCTTGCCTGTGATTGGGGACTGGGCTGAAAACAATACTCCAAACGCAGTAGGCAGGTACCTTTACATAAAACAAAATCATGTTTTATTAAAAAAGAAATAAACAAAAAACCGTATTCGCCTACCCTCAACTCGGTGGAACATGCGTTCTCGAAAATAAAAACCGCTGCTCGTTGTATTCTGAGTGAGCCCCGCCAAACTCATGATCTGTGCGTTGTGATTCCACGGGCTGTGTCATCAATAGCTACAGATTGTACTAACTATTTTATTGGCATGATGCTCCTGCTCCCTCAAGCGTCAGTTGGACAGCCTCTCCACTGATATCATATTTTTTGTCAATTTATTACAAGTACCTACTCGTATTTCACAAAAGTACCTACCTGTACTTTTTTTTAAGTGAAAAAAAATCGAAGATAGACTTTCTACAAGTAAGATTTTCAATTTTAAGACTTTTAAGGTATTAATTATGTAAAGAAGAGAGAAGAGTTTTTCTTTCAAAGAAATGTTGATTTTTTTTAAATTATATTTTTTGTTGATTTCTCTTTTAATAAAATATGATTTTGTTTTATGTATAGGTACCTACCTACTGCGTTTGGAGTATTGTTTTCAGCCCAGCCCCCAATCACAGACAAGCAATTGGTACTACATTTAGGGCTTGTGCGTATTTTTCGTCATTTCCCTAATAATGGTGAAAAGGTTGAATTTGACTTGGAAAAGGTTGAATTTGTTTTGGAAAAGGTGGAATTTGTTTTGAAAAAGGTTGAATTTGTTTTGGAAAAGGTTGAATTTGACTTGGAAAAGGTAGAATTTGACTTGGAAATGCTATATATTCAACACAGCAACTCTGACTATGGTTGTTCACTGAGAACCGTGCGAATATACTGTATTCTGTGGGGCGAATGCCTCGTTTCATTTGAAGTCACCATTGTTTGAGGCTACTTGGCTATTTGTGAAGCAAAATAACTTCCAAATGTTGGATCTTTCCTGTTTTCCGACCACCAGCACCTCCAGCACGGGCTCCAGGCAGTTTACGAACAACCACAATTGATCGGGGTTCAAAAATGAGTGTAGAGCATGAATGTAACCAACACCGTGTATTAAATCTTCAAAACCAAATCCTAAACGAGGAACTATAGCCAACATTAAAACTTGGTACCTACCAGTGAATCACAAAAATAAAACATCAAAAATTAACAAAAACTCGTCAGATGGTCAAAACTCTACGTCCTGCATAATTCTGTCGAATGGGTCACGTTGCTGGGTCCTTGTGCTCTCCACATAAACTCCACATAAACTCATTCAAATAACTGCCAAAAGTAGAGCTCGTTCGGTCCCCCTCTGGGCTTTGTTTCTCATATCGCCATTGTCCCGCATACAAAACATAATGCCCTGCATACATAATGGTTTCCTGTTTCATTGGTTATTATTCAAACAGCAACTAGATTCAAGTTTCACTGGTTAGGTATAGTTCAAACAGCAACTAGATTCAGTTTTCCAATTTTATTGTTTATAGTTCAAACAATTACCTACGTACAATCTGGAGGCCGCGCTGGAGGTGCTGGCGGTCGGATAACAGGAAGGGTCCCAAATGTTTAATACTATTAACATCAGCGATGATGATACAGTCCATAAAGGAGAAACGAACAAAGAAACACATAAATTCCGTGAACCGAATTAATTTGGAACGAGAAAAACGGGGGTGGGGGATGTCAAAACCTCGACCTAAATCTTCCGAAAAACGAACAATTATTCATGGAAAGAAATTATTTTCGTTATCTACTTTTTAATTTAATTAATTAATTACTTTTCAATCCTTCAACAAAACACTTGAAATGGTCTCAGGCCTCTCGGTCCCCAAAGTTGTTTTGAGTCTGTAAGCCGAAAAAATGGAGAGTCTAAAAGACGTCAAGTACTTTTTTGTAACCATTCGTTGATAAGCCAAAGGACTTTTTACTATTGCACTTCTCCAATATATAAAAACCCCATCGTATAACAAAATTTGAGGAGTGAAAACACAAAAAAAGTACCTATACAATTAAAATTAACCAAATAGTTAACCTCGCAACCAGAAAAACCGCTACCGGAGGAGCAGTAGAATCTGCAAAGAACATAGCCTAATGGAAAAAAAAAAAAAAAAAAAAAGTTTTAGTCATGCAGCATGATCATATGAGCGAATTTCCCTAAGTTATCATATTATATTATGTTAAATTGTTTAAAAAAATTATATATACATACGAAAAATGTTAAACTCTAGGATTCGTTTCAGAATGTCTCAAAACGGATTTCAATGAAGAAAATTTTTGGAGCCATTCCAATAGCTTAATTTTTGACGAAAATTGGCTAAAAGTTGGGTAAAGAAGGGGTTGGTGATCAAAGGAAACGATACTCCAATAACTAACCGCTGGAAATAGAATGCAAAACTTATCTTCGACGTCAAGCACCACTCCACACCTCCAAAAGAGTTTTATTGGTTTTGCGGTGGTGTGTGTGCGTGCGTGTGGGAAATGATTTTAGAGCCAGTGTAAGATGTTGAAATACATTTGAAGAGAATTATCCTGCTTCTAAATGATCTCGAACGGAGCACGAGCCCAAAAGCCTGACGCGTTGTTTTCACCGAGCGTCTATTTTGAGGACCGGAATGAGAAGGATGAGCGGGATTTGTATTTGCCGGCAGTTAGTGACCTTAGAGGCGCGACGGGGTGTCGTAACCTCGGCAACCGGAGTGCGACTGCTGCCCTCGCTCTTTGAATCTCCCACGTCTGATATAATTATAAACTCATTTCGCGACCCGTTCAACACAAATTATATTGACAGCCGCCAGAGAACGGTCGTTTAATTAAAATTACAGGCTTGGTGCTCTGAGCTACCATGCTTTGGGCGTTTATAGTATTTTTGTGAGAGTAGAGCGAAATGGTAGGAATTTCAATTGAATTGGCTCCGTCTAATGGATCTTGATCTCATCGATTCGATGAACAGCGCAAGTCGGATTAGATTGTTAGGTGGAATGTATGCGTTATTTTTACATACCTACCTACAAGTTGTTATCTAATTAGGACCTATCATACTGCGCACAAATTGTCTTTGTGTTGAATCTTTCAGGCGGATTTTGTTATTATGTATTTTAACATGTGATCAATCCTTTATTCAATGTGACAAAATAACAATTTTATTGGTGATATTTGTAAGGGGTAGCTGGGAGTAAGTTGCATAAAGAAAATCAGATGCATTAAATTTCTTCAACATGTACAATTTGTGGAATTAGGTATCCATGTTGTCATACAATCATGGATCAATCATCATTACAATCAAAGATCAATGTAATGTATATACACTGGTCAACAAGTAATTTGCTGCCACAGAACTTAGACCTATTTCTTGATAATTTTGATGTACTGATACAAATTAAGAAGCCCACTATTCTCCATCAGTTAACCATAAGGAGATATTGACATTCCGCGTAACTTGAGAAAGTGATTAGGTACCTATGATTATTGAAGGTACACGGCATATGAGAGACGGCAGTCGAGAAGCACACACAAGTCTTGCAGGCATGTAACCCACTTCGGGGAAGCATCTCCAATACTGTAAGGGTGAGAATAGGTTCATGGGAATGGTGGAAGGTCATAACCGAGCACTTTGAAGGGTTGAGGTCCAGGCCACTTGAAGGGCACTAACGAAGGAGGGCATCAAGAAAAGCTTGCAGCGTCTCTCAGTCCAAGGGGGTCTCGATTATGCGGTACAATTTGAGATCGTCTGCAAACAGAAGAAATTGCACTCCGTGCAATGAAGCTTGCACAACATTGATTACGAGTAAAAATATCAATGGCCCCAGATGTGATCCCTGTGGTACACCTGATGTGGCGGAAAAGGGACTTGAGGTGACGTCTCGCCGTCGATCCAGCATATTATGTAATGTTTGTTTAAGACATCTGCCATACTCACGGAACCATCCAAACGGTATACAGTTACTGGTGGTCTCAATCAATACAGGGTGGATACAAATAGCCCGGATATCTTTCCCAATCACATGACAGAATTAGGCAGTTCAAATTTGGTTTACGGCGGAACTTATTGACCAACTTCCGAAAATAAGAACTCGATATGTATCTATATTTGACAGTGTTTTCAATCAGTTGTGGATTTTACATATCCTGAGGCATTGATTTTATCCATGATGTGGTAGCAGATCATTCATCATCGTATACCACACTTCTTACCCTCTCCTAGAGAAAAGAGGGTTGTAAATGGGGCGACAGGTAGCATATACAGAGAGCGATTTCTTTATACCGGACTTCAATCTCCAAATACTCGAAAGGAGCTGGCCTGGAATCCAGTAATAGGTCACGGAGATAATCAGCTTAATCTCAGTCTGCTGGACTCTGTAGCAGCTCTGAATGCGTCTCGTTCGGTTGATTGTCCCATCACTATCACAGTAATTACCACCCTCAGATCTGTGAGGAGGCTATAGACCAGTGGTTCTTAACCCATGATCCGTGGACCACCAGTGGTCCTCAAAAGATGCCTAGAAGTGGTCCGTGAAAACGTTGACACACCACGTAAAAATTTAGTAGGTGGGCGGTAAAAAACGAGTAAGTTCGTACCCACCTACTTGCGATTTGTTTCTTGACAGCTATGGTACCATATAATCGACAAAGAGAATATTATTGCATATTTGGAATCGTTGACTACATGATGTAACAGAGTTACCTCCTGAGAGGCCCATCAAGCTCCCGTCAGAGCACCAGAGATAGCACTGTCGGCGTCCCGTTGAGGAATCAATGGGAACCACGCGCTGTTCTCGATCATTTTTGGCAGCTGGTTTGGCGTTGGATGGAATTCCAGGTGACTGGAATATCAACCTTCCCCGAACATGGCTCATTAAAAGCTATTAGTAGGGGTGGTATCTCTCTGACGGGATGCCCGTTACTCTCCTCTACCTGATTTATGAGGATTTAGGCCCCCATTGCACCTCTGGGGGGGGGGGGGCACCTAAATTCCTTATAATGATCATCCAAAAAATGTCACGTTATTCATTTAGTATCGAAGCGATTTTAGTTCCTGTACCTATGATGCAAGAACAATTACGAGAGACTCACAAAACTACAAGAACTGCACAAATAATTTCACTGTTTCAAATACCAGAGAGTTCTGGTTCAAAAGTGCTTAGGCGGAACACGGAGACCCCAAACTTCGAAATATTGCCCTCAACCCTTCCACTCTGTTCTCCACTACCGTCAATTTATGCTAGCAACGATTTTCATCTTTTTTTTGCGCACGGAGGTAGTAAACCTACGAATGGCAGTTGCAAACAAGTGTTACCCTCACATCGATAAAGTGGTCAAAACATGTAAGCTTAACCATCAAATTAAAAATTTGTTGTCGAAATTTTCAACAATAAAACACTAATATAGTAAAACATTACTAAATAGTAATGAATAACTACCTACCATATCGCTAATTACTTTAGAACAAAATAAAGTGGTACGCGAAAACTTATGCTATAGTCGCAGGTATTTTTGGTGATTTTAAAGATTCTTTCTATGAAATACCATTGACCCTGAGGTGTCCCTAAACTTTACTTCCGTAATACGTAGTTGAGATTAGAACAATATACTATATTTACTAGATTTGACGAGTTCATTTTAATTTCCTCTTCAAAGGGCTTAATAAGCGGATATTGACTGGATAACAGTGCTAAATTTAATTGTGGAAATTTAAGATGAGTTTGTTTAATATTGATATAGGCATTTTCCTCTGCTTTGTAGAAATATTTCCTTTGTGTTTTCTCCATCCAGCCTTCGGTAATCAGGAATTCAAGTCCTAATTGTCTGGCTTTCATCATCGAAATTCTAGTGTGAGAGCAGCCGTGATACTGTGAACTGTTTGACATCATCCCCAGCAGCGCATCGCTTTGAATACAATGTGTTTGAGTGTATGAGCTGTGAACTGATTGGATGCCCCTCAGCTGGAATTGGAGCGTCCTTCCTTATCAGTGAGCGGCGGTTGACATTGCGCAAGCGTCGACGACGGTCGAACTGACGGAGTCCGTATCAGATCTGCCGCTTCCTCGAAACATTAACTCCCCCACCACCACCGTTCACACCATATAGGCCCCATTAGTGCCCAAACGACGTCAGGATTGAAGCTCTAACAAGGATATCCCTCTGATGGAGTTGTCAGTGCCGAGAGAAACAAATTATTCAAAAACACCTCCGGGATCAACGGATGCTGGACGAAACTGTATAAGCAGAAGACAAATAAAGTTTTATTTGGAGAATCAAAAATTCCAATATGCATTCCAGTTAGTTTCAGCGGACCTTTTGATCATCATTATTTAGAGAAGAAAAGAAAAAGAAAAAAAATTCCAGTAAAAGGGAAGCCTACGGTATTACCCACAGATCTCTTTGTAGGTAATAATACTATTATGTATTTACCATCGAGCGCATCTAATTAAAAAAAAAAAAAAAAAAAGGAAGTTAGTGAAAAACGTTGTCGATTTCCACGAAAAATAAAGAGTTACACTGTTAAATCGATTTCGACGGTTAGGCCATCATCAGTAGTAAACAATAACTGAAGATACATTAGAAAGGACACAGCTTTCATAGTAACAGGTGAAGGGAGATTGAAGTGAATTGAAGAAAGGAAAGGGGCAGGAGGTACAACCAATGAAGTGCAAACAAGGTGACGGGGGATTATAGCTAATTAGATGATGTGAAAGGGGGAAATAACTAAATATGGTTTCAACATTGTGAAGGGATAATTCCAAGCTTTATAAAAATGGACCTATTAGTGGTGAAATATATTGAGGTATATCCTCATTTAAACATTTACCAGATCTGTCACTTTTGATAATTTCGAATTTTTCAAGTACATTCAACATACCTCCCTTCGGACAAAAATGAAGAAATTCTACAAACTGTCTATCTGTCAAATCAAAATCGTAACTATGATTGGATTCCTTAAGATGTTTTGCAAATGTAGACTTACCCTTATTTTCCCTGAAATCCTCCTGATGCTCGTCTATTCTTTCCCTGAATTTCCTACCAGTTTGACCGCAATATTCATAGCCACAAGAACATTTTAGTTTATAAACCCCACTTTTATCCTGAACATTGATTTTGTCCTTAACGGATCCTAGTAATGCTTTAAGACTATTTTTAGTTCTAAAACCTACTTTGTAACCTCTCGATGATAGAATTTTGCCAATTTTATCCGAAATTTTCCCATAATAAGGTATACTCATCCATTGCTTTTCTTCTAAATTTACATCTTCCCTGGCCAGATTGGAAACTTTTTCCCTACTCTTTTTCCTAAGAACATTATCCCATATGGTATCAACGAGATCTCCTCCATATCCGTTACTAGCCGCTATGCTTTTGATAATGGATTTTTCTTTTGATAAATTTTGTTCACTCATTGGAATAGACAGTGCTCGGTTAATCATACTATGGAAGGCTGCATGCTAATGGACTAAAGGGTGATTTGAAGTACTATGGATAGTTATATCGCTACATGTATCTTTTCTATAAATTGAAAAATCATGCTTTTCGTTTACCAAAGAGATGGATATATCTAAAAAATTGAGTTTATTTCCGCCGAATTCAAGGGTAAATTTGATAAAGGGATCTAATTTGATAAAGCGGACCTTTTGATCATCATTATTTAGAGAAGAAAAGAAAAAGAAAAAAATTCCAGTAAAAGGGAAGCCTACGGTATTACCCACAGATCTCTTTGTAGGTAATAATACAATAGTATTTACCATCGAGCGCATCTAATTATTCATTACTAGCCGCTCCGGCTCGCTACGCTCGCCTCCACGTCCAGCCGGGGGGCAAGCCCCCCGGACCCCCATTAAATTGCTCGCTTCGCTCGCAAAGTGTGGTATGTAGGAAATGTTGCTCGCTTCGCTCGCAAAGTGTGGCATGTAGGGGATGTTGCTCGCTTCGCTCGCAAACGGTAGATCTCTAAGGGTAGGTTTAACTTCTGTAGGGGATGCTTCTCGCTTCGCTCGCTTGAGGAAGTTATACTGCCCACCCAACTTGGCAGACGTTTTTTTCTGTTGGAAATTCTTACAAACAAATTAAATCTTATAAAACTACGTGGAACCACGAAAAGTTTATTCGGGGATGTTGCTCGCTTCGCTCGCAAGGTATTGCTGTATGTGTGTATGAAAAAATCCGTATTTATTCTGGTGAAATGGTTCTCGCTTCGCTCGCAAGGTACCTATGTGTACCTGCTCGCCTCGTAAGTTGTCATCGAACCCCTTGACGTCTTCGTAGAGCCTCCTCGCGTCCGGGGATGTAGGGGATGTTGCTCGCTTCGTTCGCAAACGGTAGATCTCTAAGGGTAGGTTTAACTTCTGTAGGGGATGCTGCTCGCTTCGCTCGCTTGAGGAAGTTATACTGCCCACCCAACTTGGCAGACGTTTTTTTCTGTTGGAAATGACTATCAAACGCGGCACATTATGTGGAACCACGAAAAGTATAGTTATAAGAACACTTCAGTACTAACAGTACAGTCAGATGTTGAATGTTTGTAAGTATTTATTTTCCAGTTCTATTTTTCTAAAGGTAGGCCATTATTTTATGAGGTGTACCTGCTCGCAACCCGTTCCCGTCAGGTAGGAAGTTATTCCTAAGCAACGTTGTGTAACGGCGGCCCGTGGTCGAAAAATTTCTGATGTTAAACGCTTCTCCTCGCTTCCGCTCGCGATTTGACCGACTGCCCGTCACTTTTTTCGATATCCGATTTCGGATTCAGATTCGGCGGACCCAAAGCTGTATTTCGCCCGCGAAAACCGTTCCGAAAAACGTACCTTTATGGGGTATATTTTAATCGGAAAAAACCAAATTTTTCGGCGGACTTTTCGAGAAAACGGGTCCGTACTCTCGCATTTTTTTAACGCATTTCCCGATACTTTTTTCGCGATCCGATCGCACCGTCGTCTTCCTCGTTCAAAAACCTACGAAACCCGTATTTTTCCGGAATTGTCAACGGCCGTTTAGAGGGGTAGGGGAAGCGGGGAAGTCCAAAAAGCGCACATTAATTATTACTTCGACCCCCCTCCCGCCCTACGGCCCATGGTTTGGGTGGGATTAGAAAATTTTAAATTCGCTTATACACCCTATCGGAAAATCCCAAAAAGATCCCCCCACTCGTAGATCCGGCCCACTCAGCCGTTTGGCCGTGCATAGACACGACAGACAGACAGAGCGACAGACAAACAGTCGGAGTTTCATTCTTATAAATAACTAGCCGCTCCGGCTCGCTACGCTCGCCTCCACGTCCAGCCGGGGGGCAAGCCCCCCGGACCCCCCATTAAGTTGCTCGCTTCGCTCGCAAAGTGTGGCATGTAGGGAATATTGCTCGCTTCGCTCGCAAAGTCTGGCATGTAGGGAATGTTGCTCGCTTCGCTCGCAAAGTCTGGCATGTAGAAAATGTTGCTCACTTCGCTCGCAAAGTATGGCGTGTAGGGGATGTTGCTCGCTTCGCTCGCAAACGGTAGATCTCTAAGGGTAGGTTTAACTTCTGTAGGGTATGCTGCTCGCTTCGCTCGCTTGAGGAAGTTATACTGCCCACCCAACTTGGCAAACGTTTTTTTCTGTTGGAAATTCTTACAAACAAATTAATTCTTATAAAACTACATGGAACCACGAAAGGTTTATTAGGGGATGTTGCTCGCTTCGCTTGCAAGGTATTGCTGTATATGTGTAGGAAAAAACCCGTATTTATTCTGTTGAAATGAGTCATCGAGTCCCTTCTGGTAAGCAACATTGTGAAACGGCGGCGGTCTCGATTTGTAGGAGGAAGTTATATTGGAGGAAGTTATACTGCCCACCCAACTTGGCAGACGTTTTTTTTTCTGTTGGAAATTCTTACAAACAAATTAAATCTTATAAAACTACGTGGAACCACAAAAAAGTTTATTTGGGGATGTTGCTCGCATCGCTCGCAAGGCATTGCTGTATATGTGTAGGACAAACCCGTACCTATTTATTCTGTTGAAATGGTGCTCGAAAGGGAAAGTTCCATCCTTATACGCGCGCGTGCGTTGGCCTGCTCGCAAGGTATTGCGTAGAAGTCGAGTCCCTTCCGTTGTGAAATGGGCGGCGGGGTCGATTAAAAATGTAATTTTAACGATTCGCCTCGCTTCCACTCGCAATTTGACCGAGTTCTCGTCACTTTTTTCGATATCCGATTTCGGATTCAGATTCGGCGGACCCAAAGCTGTATTTCGCCCGCGAAAACCGTTCCGAAAAACGTACCTTTATGGGGTATATTTTAATCGGAAAAAACCAAGTTTTTCGGCGGACTTTTCGAGAAAACTGGTCCGTACTCTCGCATTTTTTTAACGCATTTCCCGATACTTTTTTCGCGATCCGATCGCGCCGTCGTCTTCCTCGTTCAAAAACCTACGAAACCCGTATTTTTCCGGAATTGTCAACGGCCGTTTAGAGGGGTAGGGGAAGCGGGGAAGTCCAAAAAGCGCACATTAATTCTTACTTCGACCCCCCTCCCGCCCTACGGCCCATGGTTCGGGTGGGATTAGAAAATTTTAAATTCGCTTATACACCCTATCGGAAAATCCCAAGAAGATCCCCCCACTCGTACACTCCCCCCACTCAGCCGTTTGGCCGTGCATAGACACGACAAACAGACAAACAGACAGACAGACGGAGTTTCATTCTTATAAATAATAGAGATAGAGATAATAGAGATAGAGATAAAGGGAAAATACAAAGAATTGTAAGGTTTAGTAGCTTTCTCGTGCCTAAAATAAGAACGTATGGATTGACATTTCTGTAAATTTAGACTCTAGACGCATTCGTGGCTTAGGTACAAGTTATTTTAGATTTAAATTTTCATCTCAGTTAGTGCGACTTGTGTGATTAGTACCTTCATAATTATTCACCTAATCATTCTTAAGATGGCGCAGATGTTACTACCATTGTTTTTGACTTCAAAAAAATTAATGTTGGGCCATTACTACACATGTTTTCTTGAAAAATGTATCAGAATTCACTTACCTATTACATTTGGAAGTATTTGCTCAAGATTTTGATATCAAGTTTCACCAAAATTTCCGAATGACACGACATGTTTTAATGCATATGCAAGCTTCTCGGTTTTTTTCCCCTTTCAATAATGAACCCTTGTAATTGACCAAGAAAAAGAAAAAAGTAAAGCCCCTAAAAATTTTTTCTAGAAGATAATTTTTTATTTATTGTTAAATTTGTTTCAACAAAATTTCAACAAAATAAATTAAAGTATGGATCGGGTGATGTATTTTCTTCATAGTCTGCTTCATCAATGTCTTCCTTGTTCGTAATCCTCCCCGATAGCCCCTGCCCCGTCTTCCGTCCCAAGACTCCTAATTTTCCGCCGCGTTCCTCGAATTCGCTGATTGATGGCCCTGATTATACCTATTTGCATTTTTGTGTGGACCCACCCTAACACACGGGAGAAAGGCTTATTCCATTTTTCTGACAGCGTGTGTGCCATCCGCTTCAGGAACAAAGAAAACTCTTTATGGAGGGCCCCATCACATGATACTACCAGGGGAGCAAAAGACCCACGCACGTCTTCAGTCGCCCTGTCGTATTTTGTGTGTTAGGCAGCTTTTCCAGTGACGTCCCAGGTCTGGTTGCTGTAAGAGACGGCGTCGGCATTTACTATGCGCGTGTCAAAAAACGCCGGTCTCTCGTGTTGCCAGACCCCACGAACCCCTAAAAATGTTTTGGTTTACGTTTCAAAATGCGAAGAATCCAAAACTATTGGTACAGTTCTACTGGGCCATTGTATTACGTGCAATTCAATATGTCCAACTAATCTGAATTTTTACTAAGGAATTGACTACTTGATGTTAGTATGTTTGAGATACGAGCATCCAGACCACCAAACTATGTTACACATCATTCTAAAAGGCGCGATCAACCGTGCATAATTTACCGTAGGGTCTACCTCGGCGAGTAGGGAGCACTGGCCGGTTTCCAGATCTGGTAAGGATTAGTGAACCCTTAAAATCTAAATGGGTAATTGTAGTAGGTGTTTTTGATGATCAGATCATATACATATTCGTATCCACAATGTATCAATTCAGTCGCTAAGAAGTTAACGTTTTCTTGTTCGATTTCAAAGTTGTTACAGGCTTGTAGTCCTCTTCAAGTCTTGATAAGGAGCAATGACTAAGAAAAATGGGAGAAAAAATCGTTAAATCAACTGAAATAAAGGCAGAGAGGTGAATAGAGACCAAATCTATAATAGTAAGAACAAAATATACAACAAAACGAATGGCAGTGGGATGGCACCTACCTACGTAGTGTTATACTATACCTTGCAATACTTATCTGCTGTGCGGGTTAACATAACTGAATAGACATTAGAGTGGTTCGAGGTTTACTTAGAATAAGTTTTACCTGACCAATTAATGTGTTACAAAATTAAATGAATTTCACTATTATATAAACCAACAGTATTGAGCTACATCAGGAAGCTGCTAAATTCAGAATCCACTAAGATTTTTAGCGTAACCAAACTCGGTTTATTCCATACAGGTTCATCCATAACTCGGCTTCCAGGTCGCTTAGAGACTTCCGGTTTTCACTAAATATTTCTAAAATTTCCTTTATTTGCACATTTTGGCAAACTAGCGGGCCCACTGACCAGGAGACGAAATCTAGCGAGATAAGACGATAGTCTCGCATTGCCAAGCCTTTGAAAAACCGACAAGTCGCCACTGCAATGACCGAGACGCGCCGAGATAAGTAACAAAGTAGAACTAAGTAAATATTCAACCTAGTAAAAGGTATTATTATTAGTTTTTATGTGTATTGATTTAATTTTTTTTACTGGTACATTTAACTTCTGTATAAATTTCTATTTTCATTCATTTTCTGTATTTCCCATGTATTGTTATTCCTTACTGTATATTGGGCCAATTAGCCCGTAAATAAATAAATGAAATAAAATAAATAAATAAGTAGTCAAAAAGAGTGAGAAAGTGAGATGCACTGTACTTGGGGATACGGCGGGCGATCTGACAGTTGGCTTGGCCCGAACTGGATGATAAAATGTATCATGACTTTTGTTGCCATAAGACTGGTTATTAACTATATCAGAGTGCTCAAATTACAAAATAATGTAACATAATATAATACGATAATTTACGAAAATTCCCTCATACGATCATGCTGCATGACTGTTTTTTTTTTTTGCATTGTATTCTAATGTTCTTGGGTAATCTATGTGTGATATCAAACGACGAGAAAATCTAATAGCTCAATCGAAGTCTTCATGTGGGAGTCAGTTGGAATTACGAGTATATCGGGTGGAGGTAAATTTCTGACGGAATCGCACCTGCCCCGACCTTCGAATGCCGCGACCTCTTACACAACTCAACTTACGTCATCCGCCTTACAGTTATGTTTAATATCAGCGCAACTGAACAATAGAGGCCCACACTCCATCTGAACTACCCACCACTTCTAGTTAGTAGTTGGGAAAGAAATAGAGGGGGCGCAGTGAAACATTTAGTACGAGTTAGAGTAATCCGTAATCCATTGATTACTTTTCGAATAAGGGCCAGGTTTACAAGACTAGTTTAAACCTTACTTAACGATCAATCTTTATGGGAGTGAATTGAAAGTGGTGGGACCTGTAAATCGCCTAATGAACTACGACGATCGTATCAGTTAATACAATTCCAATGGATATTTTACCACTTGAAGGGATATAATCCTAATGAATATTATGGATATAATTCCAATGGACGATTCACTTCCCGAAATCAAGTTTATTATAACTTCTGTCTTCTGTAGATGGACTTGTAAAGCGTAGGTAGGTGATTTATTTCATCTCAGTAATTTTCACTAGACAGGTCAGATCTTGTTAAATTCAGAAGGACTTGTAAAGTGCAGATGTTTATTTAATTCAATGATTTCTCCTCGGTTAGTACTTATATTTAGATAATGTACCTATAATAGACTTCATTTAATTATTATGGAAAAGTGTTCTGCGTAGAAGGGCAATCTGATACGGAAATAACAATCGTTTCTGTAATATTTTGAAGTGATTTTTAATACGTTTTGTTCTGGCATATTATAACAGGAAAAAGAGGGGTCAGTTCCTCAACAATGCAGCCCTTCGTCATCTTGGGCATTGCAAAAATTGTACAAAGACCGATATGGTATACTTGGATGGAAACACCCCCGCCCCTCCCTTTAGAGACCTGTTTGAAATTATTGTCAGAGGTTGTGCGGTGGAGTGATTACAACTCCTTAAGAAATGGGTGTGAATCGCATCAGTAACCATTACCGTTCTGTACGAATATACAGTACAGTGCTAGCAAAAGCTCATCGTAGGTTTATTTATTAACGGAATTAATATCCCTTTACGAAAAAAAAAACGACTGCAAATAAGAAACCAAGATAGATAATGATATTAATTCGATACAAGCATGCCATATAACACAATTCAAAGTTATAAATTAAAACACTCAAGAGGCCTGAAAATTACCGATATGTGTCTCAACTCCCGTTTTACACATGAGCCCAACCAGACACTAATTGTAGAGACTAGGGAATTAGCCATTTTCTGCATACATACGATTGTAGTATGCGGCGTGTAATCCATAATTGGTCCCATAATTGTTGTGGTTAATTCATCCATTTATTCATTTCCTCACTCACCTTACTCAAAATACCTTTCCAAAATTTCGCATTTTCCTCTGTAACTCCGTATCTACCTTTGCAACTTTTCCTCTGTAACTAGCGTATCTACGATTGCGCATCTCCCTCTGTTATTGTACAACTGTAACATAGTTGTTCCGTTCTGTGGATATGTAACGTACAGAGCTCAAGTAAAAGCTCGTCGTAGGTCTATTTATTTATTAACGGGATCAATACCTATCACATTACAAAAAGAAAACGTGATCATTCAGCCAAGAGCAGTACCAAACAGCACTGCAAATTTAAATAAATGTCTCAACCTCCGTTTTACACATTCAACCGAGTCCGACCAGACATCAATAGTACATACTAGGGAATTAGCCATATTCTGCATCCAGACAATTTTAATATGCAGAGTGTAACCCATAATATATTGGTCCCATAATTGTTATGGTTAATTATTCATTCATTCATTCATACATATCCTCACTTACGTTACCTTACCATAATCGCGCATTTATCCTTATGACTCAAGTATCCACCTTTGCAAATTTTCCTCTGCAACTCTTAAATCCATGATTGCCCATTTTCCTCAGTAACTGAGAGAGAGAGAGAGAGAGAGAGAGAGAAAACATGCTTTATTCAACAGAAATATAAATTTCACAAGAATTTACACAATAAACAATAATAGAAAATGAATAATAAAGATAATGTGCAATAGAAAATTCGAATAAGCATAATACAACATGGGGCTATCAGCCCGTCTGTCGGAAGTGCAGACGAAACACCGACCTTTGTAATCTTTCCACGAAACCCTTGTATTTCATGAAAACCTAATATGAAAAAACATTATTTTTATGAATTTAATTACCAGTTAAATTCCGGAACCAGTTCCCGCCTATATCCCCAAGCTACCCTACAGTAACCAGTAACGACCAATGTTCTCTTTGGTTCAATAACACCACAACCTCCTCCCTAGATAGAGAAAGCCTGCCCAACCAACGAACCCTAAATTCCCTCAATACGGGGCACACTCCAAGAAAATGGGAGACGTCCTCCAGGTTCCCCAAGTTACACAGCGAACAGTTCGGGTTTTCTGGGAAAAAGGGCTTATGATTTAAACTAAGGAGTGAACCTGTCAGCTTCATAATTCAGTACAACGCACGTGTCTGCTGGTCCTGCAACGACCCCACCAAGTCCACGCACTAAACATTGTGGCTCAGAACACGGTATAAGCAGTTGCTCGAGGAAAGAGCACAAACAAGCGTTTCTCCCGATACGTCGTCTGGATGACCGAAATTAGCTTCTCAAGCTGAGACTTCCGCACCACCATGTTGCCCGGTTCACCGTCGAAACAACAATCATGAACCCGCGCCAGATCCTTCTTCAGTAACTGTACAACTGTAACATAACGGTCCCAAAATTGTGGTTAATTCACTCATTCATTAATTTTCTCTGTTACTTTTGTACTTTTCTTTTGTAACTCACATATCTACGAATTTGTATTTTCTTCTGTAACTCAAGTTTGCAACTTTTCTTCTGTAATAAATTCAAATATTAAGGGGGTTTGGTGTTGCAGGAAATCCCCTCTCTTAACTCTAGTGTAAACTCGCCATTATATCGCTCTCGTTCAGCGAGAGAAAATGGTAGCGGTATCAACCTTGTGCCGAAATGCCGTTTTAGGTCGGTTGTCATAAGAAGCGGTGAAGGGGGCGAAGTGCGGATTGCGAATGTCGGCCGCAGCCCGGTCGACTTGACCCCGATCCACCCCGCGCCGCTTTGGGGTTCAGCGTTCAGCAGGCTCGGAGCAAGTTGCGAGCGGATCGCGAGGTTTTTGGCGATGCGTCGTTGGCACGAGGGCCTTCCTTTCACGCGGTGCCGGCCGTGGGTGGGTCCACGTGGACCTGCGTCCCTGACACGTGCCTACGAGGCCGCGTGACTCATTCCGAACGACTATCAATTCCATTCTTTACTATTTCGATGCAATTTTTTTTTTTTGAAGAATCATGTGCGAGGCCTCACACAACATTCCTGAAGAAAATTAGTAGGAAAGTGTCTCCTTTTTCAACTGGATTGTGGGGGATGAGGGTGAACAATTTTTCCCTCTTATATCTGACTGATGTAAAACCTACCCATAACCCCCTTCTCCGACTTATAATGTTGTATATCTTTACATAATCTTAGAATCATAACCTATTTACTACTCGTACCTGTGCATTTTAGCTTCTATACTCTGTATCACTATCTCTCATGTACTTCTACTCAATGACTCTGCTCCGTGCTGTATACCTTCTACCCCATTATCTTACCAGTTCCATGCAACTCATCATTACTCTACATGATAAATGATAACATTTGCCAATCCCATGCGCTAAGTGCTATTCACTTTATCTGTTCCTAACTTACATTTTTTTACATTAAAAATTACAAACTCTTGTATTTTACGATACTGCAGTTCCAAACCAATGAGTACAGTGCACATTCCACCTGTAGTAAGACATAAGTTTTTCATCTAGTCAGCCTCTATAGCTCTTATCATAAATGCCATACCATTTTTTACTTATGCAATGTAATCTTGCAATAGGATGTCAGGAAGAGGACAATAGACGAAACTAGTCAATGAATAAACCCTTCACACTCTGGAAGACACCTCGCTCTCTTCCACCCTCAACCCCCACAATTCCCGAAGAAGTGAATTTCAACATTTTACGGCCGTTTTTAAAAGGTCCTTCAATAGTAACAGTTAACAGTCTCCTATTGTCAAAATTTGAGTTTAAAAAAAAAAAGCTGTGTTATTTTTACTGCACTATGCTCGTACTGGCCAAGCTTTACATGTGAACTGATTTCTATAATTTTCGATAAAAAAGGCAATTTTTAAGGGAGTTTTTATTTTTGTTACTTGCTATCAGATTCATAGATTTTAACAAATCTTTAAAAAATGGCTCTCTGGCGGAGGTGGTCTCCCGGACCCCCCTTTTATTCCACCTACAGTCTAACAGCTATTATAAACTATTTTATAAAGCTATTGAACACGGTTTATCTGTTCGCTGATACTCTTGATGCTGGTATTTGAAGGTTTTGGAGTTTTCGTATCGTTTGAGGACTGTATCGATTATGAGCCGTTCAGATATTTTTCTGATGACAATTGAATGCATAGGTTAATGAGAATGATACAATTAATATTAAGAATAATACAAACAAAGTTGTGAATCATCTTGAAAACAACCGCATCCAAGCCGCGCAAATGGTGAAATGGCGGGATGCTCGGGTACAATAAAACGTAAAGTGCTGTATTCAGAGATAATTTTATGATGTGAAGTATTTCTTCAATAAATTGAGCAAACTTTCTGCCGAGCACTGCTTGGAGAAAGACGTACAAAAATGTGTAAATTCTTCTTAATACGTTCGTTTTATTTCATCTCGTAAACTTTTTGCACGAAGATTGTTCACTAAAACCCCTTGCAAGGTGATCATATTATATCAAGAATGGAATTCATAGAAGTTGTACAGAGTGTTTCTTGAACCGCCCTCTCCACTTGGAGTTCTCAACACCAGGGCTTTATCTACAGCTGGCAACGAGAAGACTGAAGCTGAAAGTGACTGTCCTGGAAAGGATTTTAAAAGTCCTATTGGGTCAGGATACTGAGATGAGACAGGATCGCCTTCCAAAGATATGTCTGGCACAGCTGGTGAGTCTCGATGCTCTTGATGGTAACCTTCCCGAATCGAACTAGACTTCGAGGTTCTTCCGCAGTTGAGTTTTAGCTACAAATGATCACTCAAAATTTATCACAAGAAATGTGCCTACGTTCTTGACTGCACTGTCTGTCTCTATATGGTCTGCAATAGGCGGGAATTGAAAATATTGGGCCACTTTCCGTTCATCTGCCTTATGTATAAGCCTTATCGCTCATTCTTCCTGGCTAAATATATCTCAAATTATTGCTCCAATAACACCATCCCTTAGAAGCACGTGGAAACATTAATGGCGGAGCTACTTAGTTTTTGATGGTAACGCTGAAAAGTTTGTCTTCATACCTATTTAGGTACCTACTGCATTTAATCACTGAGACTGAGAGCTTTTTCGCTAAATGGGAACCCAACTTAGCGTAGTGCAATGAAAAAAATCGGTGTGCGTCGGACCACACGGTGGAAGTTATACTTCTGTGGCCATAATTTATAATTAATAAATAAATTATGAATAATAATTTATAAATTATAAATTTATAATTTATAATAATTATAAATTTATAAATTTATAATAATTTATAATAAATTTATAATTATAATATTTATAAATTTATAATAATAATCTATAAATTTATTATAATTTATTAATTATAATTTATATATTATGAATCGATAGTTCTTAAAAATTTGTTCTTAAAAATTTGTTCTTAAAAATTTGTTCTTAAAAATTATAAATTTATAATTTATAATAATTATAAATTTATAAATTTATAATAATTTATAATAAATTTATAATTATAATATTTATAAATTTATAATAATCTATAAATTTATTATAATTTATTAATTATAATTTATATATTATGAATCGATAGTTCTTAAAAATTTGTTCTTACTTTTCTTACTTTTCAGCGTGACGCGGTTTCTCGACCAACATCCCATCCCAAAGGGTCTAACTCCTCCTCCTCCTCCTCCTCCTCCTCCCTCACTCCTCCTCCTCCGCCTCCCTCCTCCTCCTCCTCCCTCCTCCTCCTCCTCCCTCCTCCTCCCTCCTCCTCCCTCCTCCTCCTCCTCCTCCTCCTCCTCCTCCTCCTCCTCCTCCCTCCTCCTCCTCCCTCCTCCTCCTCCTCCTCCTCGATTAATCGATAGTTCTTAAAAATTTGTTCTTACTTTTCTTACTTTTCTTACTTTTCAGCGTGACGCGGTTTCTCTACCAACATCCCATCCCAAAGGGTCTAACTCCTCCTCCTCCTCCCTCACTCCTCCTCCTCCCCCCCCCTCCTCCTCCTCCTCCTCCTCCCTCCTCCTCCTCCCTCCTCCTCCTCCTCCTCCTCGATTAATCGATAGTTCTTAAAAATTTGTTCTTAAATCCGATAGTTCTTAAAATTCAGCGTGACGCGGTTTCTCGACCAACATCCCATCCCAAAGTGTCTAACGGGCGCAAAGAAGTATAACTTCAAAAATTAAATAAATGAATGACAAGAACAACATTTTGACAAGGATAGATATGTCTTACCGCTGGGGGTCAGCCAAATTTTCCGTCACGCTAAAAAAACTCATGTAAGAAAAGATCACGTAGGTACAGCCGCCCCGTTGCTAGGGAAGTGAAACTTCGTTGGTTTTCATCTCAATAAAATAGTTCACTATTCGTTTTCCAGCGGAAAGAGAGAAACTTCATGCACGTACGATGAGGTATAATCAAACAGGGTTCGGTTTACGTTTAAAAGTACCTGATTAGGTCAAAACATTTTCTTCTAAACTGCTGATGGATCAAAAATTATGAAATTTCGATTATGGAAGTTTACAAAAAACAAATGTTTTTTCTTCTCCGGATGAATCTGAAATCTCTGTATCATTGTCTCTCCTAAATAGTTGGATATCCCTTACGCATTCTTTCGTGATTCATCCTGAGCTGGTTTGTCTCTTACTTGACAATAAGTGATGATTAATTTTTATTGGTTTATACATTTTAACCATTCCAAAAAATGAATGATTAATATTAATATTTTATTCTTAGTACACCCTTAAATTTCTGTGAATATTTAAAGATTCTACAAAAATATTCGTTATCATGGCCAAACATTATTAAAGTTCCTGAAATAGTTGTTTTTATTACAAAATACCTAGGTTCTGTTTAGACATAGTTTGTTTTACATAAATTTGATTGTTGAAAGTTTCAGAGCACACAATGGGCTTGAATTTCAGTAACGAATTGATGAATACCAAATTAGAAAAAATAGTAAAAAATACAAAAATGTTTCCAACAAATCTTAAATGCAAATCTGATTGTGGGTTGAGGGACGGTACTATTTTGTTATGTTTGAGTCGGACATTGCCGGGTTTGAGATGATGATGATGTGGGACCTCGACATTGATACGGCGCTGGTGGGCCGGGTATGGTGAGGAGGTTTCGGCCGATAATTTGACCTTCTTCAGGGCCGCGTCGTTTCGCAAGGGGCCGACCCTCGACTTCGGGCCTTGACTCTGTTACGCCACGCACGCACCTCCTCTCCTCTTCCTTCATCTCACAAGGATCTGCCCCTCCACCATTATCCGTCTCACTCTCTTTACTGTTACTAATATGTAGAATTTAACCATCTTCATTTAGGTCATCTTCATGTTCCTTTTTATCAGGTCCTCATCTACTCAGTCTACCGCGATGATTTTTACTTATTTAATTTATTTATTATTTATTTATTTATTTTTTTGGCAAGGTCATTGTCCTTTAAAATTTATTCGATGGGAATTTCTAAATTATGATCAGAAAAATTCAGAGGTTTGGAAGAAATAGTACTTTCTCTCTTATGAGAGAAAAGCTATGAGCATTGAAAATTTCTCAGTAATTTCAATGTTCTTTGTTGTTTCAAATAAATGAACATTCAGAAAACATAAAATAATTATTGACACACAATTACTGAATTTGCTGTAATCCAGTCTCGACGATGCCCAATTCTTCCATGAATATGAATTCATAGTCCTTTTTTTAAATACTGGTATTGTGAAGTATCTATTGACATCATATTGACAAAATACTTGCAACCATAACAACACAACTTGTTTATAGGTTGCGTGACGTTGTTTTCTTTGCGTAACAAAATTTACGGTTGACCCGTCGACTAAGATATTTTAAATGTCAAAAAACTTCAAATTCAAGCTTGAAACTTGAAAAACAAACATTTTTCTTGTACTTTGGAAAAAAAAAATGCGAAAAATCAATGGATGCGTTTTTTTGTTACACATTAAAGTACAAATTAAAAAAAAAGGCAAGACGAAAAAGAAGTTGGAGTCATGCAGCATGATCGTATGAGCGAATTTTCTTAAACCATCAATCGTATTTTAATATGTTATATTGTATTGATTTGAGCAACTTCAGTAGAATGAAATTGTTAAAAACCACCCCAAAAAATAGAATTGGGCAATTCAAAAAAGATTTTGGATTTTTTAGATTTTTTGCAGTTTTTACTGATTTTTAGCAAATGTTAACGAAATTTGAGTGCGTTTTTCAGCAAAATTTTATCTTAATCGTTGACAATTTAGTTATGACTACAGTTCTGCTAAAGATTATAAATTTAACAATTATTGGCCGTTTTTAGCCATTTTAAGTGATTTTTTTAGTACATTTTTTGAAATTCGAAAACATAGGCTCCGTTCCAAATTTCAGCTTCGTTGGATACATAGTAAGTATAGAAATTGGATTTTTTGACGAAATCAACTCACGCATCTGATTATCAATAACGATTTTTGGAACTTCTTCATTTTGATTGAGTAGGTAGCTGATCATATTGCGACCCACCCTGTCAATTCGGTCCACAGCCGTTCTTGATTTTAAGTGGTTTTACGAGGATAGACATACATACATAGTTTTTCAAAAAGAAAATGCGCTAAAAATAATGTTTTCTTGACTAGCGATTGCAACTTTACTACTTACTTAAATTATTCAAGTAAATCATTCGTTGCAGAACTTGACAGTCTTGAATACTTGTAATATACGTTTTTTCATCTTCATTCTGGTCAGTTTTTCAACGCATTTAACGTTTTAGACCACTCTGAACAACTTTGGTTCTGTGTCTTTCTGTGTGTGTGTGTGTGTGTATGTGTGCGTGTGTGTGTCTGTCGTGTTGCCAAAAATCCTTATAACAAGCGTATTTTCCATCCGATTTGGATGACGTTTTCAGGGAATGGGCGGGCTAAAGTGTGGACGGTCCCCTTTCAGTTTCAGCATTCTTGACTCAATACTTCACTCTTCGCATGCCCAAACGCAAATTCCATCAAGCACCATTTTCTCACGCCCGAGTCGTCCGATCTCGCTCAAATTCGGATGATAGTTGAGGAATAACGATTAGATCATCCCATATCGATTTCAACATGATGGTGTCACTAACAGCTACTGCGCATGCGCTAATGCAAAATCCTTTAAAGACATTAATTTTACAGTTTTTATCCGATTTTGATGAAATTGTCAGGTGAGTTGTAGATGGTTCCCTATCAGTTTCATTGTTGCCAAATCAATACTTTACTCTGCGCATGCGCAAACGTAATTGCCATTATGCTTCATTTTTTGGTCACCCTAATCGTTTGATTTCACTTAAATTTGGATGATAGTTGGGAGGAGACGATTATCCCATATCAATTTTTACATGATTGAATCACTTATAGCTACTGCGCATGCGCAAATGTGAAATCCTTGTGACGACCCTAATTTCCACTGTTTTCATCCGATTTTAATGAAAGTCAGTAAATGTGCGGGTTAATGTGTAGATGGCCCGAACCTATTTCATCGTTCTACTCGTCAGATCATTTTGCGCATGCGTGAACGTAAATTGTATTGAGTATACCTCATTTTTTGTTTCTTAATTGACCAATTATGACGTTTCATGCTACTTCCTGGTTTCTCTATTCCGCTATGGAACAATCATGAAATGTAAAGAGAAAGCTATGTGCATCACCCAACTAGGCAAAATTTTTATTATTTTTAGTTTCAACTGTGTAAAAGAAGGCCATTTGCTAAGCCATGCAAGTTTACTCACACGAGTAGTATGATAATTTATTGTCCATTTGAAGGACGCACCTTTCGTGCCGCTACATTTTCATTTTCCTGACCCCCAGCCATCAACTGTTAATTAAGTGATTATTTTTCTGCATCTTGTAAGGCGGTGGGTCAGACAGAGAAATTCGGAAATAGTATGAGTTCATTACCACATAAATGAACAAATAGATGATGCGAATATCCTTCTGTATTTACAAAATATATATTCTCATATTTCTTATAGTTCAATACAATAGGTACCGATACATTTGGAATAAAATATCAACAATCCGGCAGTCAGGTAACTGCGTGCTTCAGCTAACGACTAGCCATTTCTAATCAACTGTAATATTCACATACTAAGTATGTCGAGGTATTGCATGGGGCATCATTCCATTGCACAGCGTTGGTTCCGTATAAGGGTGGAGAATAAAAGTCCATCAAACACTTTTCAATCCTGAAACATCCAAAATAAACAAAAACTTAGCATTACTTAAATTTAAGTTATGAATGGTTTTATACAGGTACTTCACTCGTTACTATTCCGCATTGCGAATGTGATCGAATTTAGGTACTTATGTTCTCTAATGAATAGCTGGTATCTCTCAAAATGTAATGTAGGCGACTGCATTGAACCAAGGTAATGAAAACATAGTAGATCCATATAATTTGTACCATTTTATAAGAACAAAACTCCATTTGTCTGACTGTTTGCCTGTCCATGTTATGCACAGCCAAACGGCTGAGTGGAGGGAGTCTACAAGTGGGTGGATTTCCTTGGATTTTTTGGAGGGGGCATAAGCGGTTTTAAAATTTTCTAACCCCACCCAAACCAATGGCTGGAGGGGGTTGCTAAATTAATATTTCATTCTGCGCATGCGCAAACGAAAATTCCATTATGCTCCATTTTTTTACACTAGTCGTTCGATTTCGCTTAAATTTGGAAGATAGTTGGAAGAAAATGACTTGATTTCCTCAAATCAATTTCAACACGATTGTATCATTAATAGCTTCTGCGCATGCGCCAACGTAAAATACTTGTAATAACCTTAATTTCCACAGTTTTCATCCGATTTTGATGAAATTGTCAGCTAATTTAGGTTGTAGATGGTCCCGTACCTATTTCATTGTTCTTGAAATTCTACCAATTTTGTGTGTGAAGTTGGGTTCCACCATCATTGCTGGGCGGGTTTTGCAGACTTTTGATCGCAAACGCGTACGGCCGGACAGCTCACCCCACGAGTTGGGCCGCAGCCACAGCATTTGGCCGCAAGCCTTTACGTTCCGAAACGCAAAGGTGAAAGCCACCCCATTGAAAATACATTGAAGGAGTGGTCTCCGGTGAGCCACGTGCCACAGCCGCAGCTGCAGAATTCGTATGGGAAAATGTATACATGTATGTATGATTCTTGACTGATCCCAGGCTTAAATCTAATCCATGTCAATGTGGAGAGAGTGAGGTCGAAAGGGACCCGAGCATGCTCAACTCAGTCTGCAGTTGGTCAGTACGGCGTTATCTTCCTACTCAATCATGAATGCCAAGTAAGCAACACTTATGGAACTATCCTATCTACCCTTTTTATCTGGTAGAACTCACCCTCCTTGGTTGTTTGGCTCGCCTTTATGCCAATTTACGTAATTGTTTACAGTCTCTCCATTGTTCATCCAAAAGAAGCCTTTCGGTGAATTAGTAATCGTTCCTCCGATCCAAAACGACACGCTATTATTACCTTCAACCAAACCTAGAGAAACAAGAGAAATGCATACTATCAGACGCTTGCTGGAAAAGACGAAGATGGGAGGAATAAGTAGGTCCTTCAGAGATGAAGAAAAAACTAACGAGTTTCTCATCAACAATGAATAATTAGTGTACACTTCATACTAGTAATCAAAGTAAAGCTACCCTAGTGAGTGATTTCGAAAAGGGGATCCCATATATATATATATAATTCGAAGATTCGTGCAAAATAAAGGAAAGTAGCGCAAATCCTAGAACCGGATGATTTAGATACCCAGTGGAATGAGAGTTACCTATATCGTTTGATTTCTCCAAGCTACGTTATTTCCTGAATTACACAATACACTATTAAAAATACACCCAAATATATAGGTACTTACTCCTAATTGAGAATTTCTCATAAAATTTTCGAAAACGTTGATCCTACAAGGCTACAAGGCTCAACCCATTTTATCGTACGGAAATACGCTAAAATTAAGCTACTCTTACCTGTTCGGGTCAACAAAGTGACTAGAGCGTCGTTTTCCTCTTGACTTCTAATGGTAGCTAAGTCGGTATGCCTTTCTTTGCAGTAAATCAGAGCATCTCCCCAAGATAACTTGATGAAAACAGATACTTTCATTAAAGAACAATGTTTTGGCAAAAATTTTTCCACGAAACATTAAGTACTGTTCTTAGCTTGAACTTATGGTAGGTATGTTATTCAATCATAAACGTTTACAAACACACATTATTCACTCCCCGTCAAATTTTCTCACGTCATCTTGAAAGAGAATGAAGACGGATTTAAAAAATGAAATAAAATAAATTAATAACTAGATGTGCATTTTTAGTTCACACGCTCGTCCAGGACGGAATTGTCAACGGCCGTTTAGAGGGGTAGGGGAAGCGGGGAAGTCCAAAAAGCGCACATTAATTATTACTTCGACCCCCCTCCCGCCCTACGGCCCATGGTTCGGGTGGGATTAGAAAATTTTAAATTCGCTTATACACCCTATCGGAAAATAAACTATAACCTAGACCATAATATATATTCATACATATTTCTTATCAATTAGGTCGATACAGTATCTTATTCTCCAGGTGCTGAAGACGTAAACCATCCATTGGCGACCAATCCATTCTCCCTCACACAACAAGAGTACGGCCGATGGCACTTGCCTTGAGAGTGGCAAAGTCCTAAATTCCAGTCCACCTACGAATTTCTCGAAGCCAAGAAAGTCTTTTGCGCCCGATCCAACGTTTTCCCTTCATCTTTCCTTCAAGATCAGTCGCTGAAAGGCTTCCTCAACAAATATTCCCCAGGTACCCAACATTGCGTTATTTTCAAAGTCGTAAGCAATTGTTGGTCTTGGAAGCCTGCATGCTGCAAAACCTTTGTGTTTTTCATACGCCGCATCCAAGAGAAACGCAACATCCTTCTGAGGCACCACACCTCAAATACTTCCAGACGGCTAATAGAAGCTGCCTTTTGCGTCCAAATTTCAGCCACGTAAAGCGAAGCAGACCCTACATAGCACTTCAGGACGCAATATCGTGTCTCAAAACTTAAGTGCTTTTCACATAAGAGAGCTTTCATGTGAACAAATGTTGATCTGGCTTGCTCAATTTTAGAACGTATTTGACTTCAGGATTCCACTTCTCAATTTACAAATGCTACAAGGTATTTAAATTTTTGAACTCGCTTCGAGCACACATCTCCAACCTTAATAATGCCATGCCATCATCTACATCGTTTCGTGAGACAACCATAAACTTAGTTATGGAGATGTTGATTTTGAGGCCAACGTAGCTGCTTTCCTCCACTACTACGTCAACAAGTCTCTGCAAGCTACTTTGAGACTCAGCTATGAGGACGGTGTCATCGGAATATCTAATATTGTTTACAAAAACACCATTTACCTTAACGCCTACCTCAATCTCAGACAGAGGAGAAACTGTTCTTTCCATATATATATTGAAAAGAAGAAGAAAAAGAATGCAGCCCTGTCTGACACTCTTTCAACGTCAAACTGATCAGTAACTGGACCATCTGGGAGTTTCACTACTGCTCTTAGGTTCCAATATAAATTCTCTATCACTCTGATGTCCTTATCATCAATTCCTATTTGCATGAGAGCGTTTATCATCGTCTGATGCTGTATACTATCAAATGCCTTCCCACAGTCAAGTAAACAGAGCCGTATATCTTTTTTATAGTCAGTACAATTCTGACCCAGAACTTGAAGACTAAATTTTGCCTCACGTGTTCCGAACTTCCAAAGCAAGAACGGAATCCAAACTCTCCCCACAGTAGCCTTCACATTTCCGGTACAGACGACAATGGAGAATTCGCAAGAAAACCTTGAGTAATTGGCTCATTAGTGCTATGGGACGATGGTCGTGACACTTAGCATCATTTGGTTTCTTGGGCAGTTTGAAGAAGGTTGACAAAAGCCAATCATCGGGGATTTCCCCGTGTCATAGATGGCATTAAAGAGGCGAGTTAGAAGTTTGATACCCATCTCACCAAGATTTTTCAGTGACACCGAATAAATATAATTGAGTCCAGGCGCCTTATTATTCTTCGTACATCTCACGGCGTGAACTACCTCGCTTTCAAGGATAATGGGGCCAGACAGATCATCTAAACTATCCCAGTGGCTCAAATCTGATGGCCTATCAGCACTGAAATTCTGCAGTGTAATGTAGCCACTCACTCTGAATGTCCGCAAGTAACAGTACTGGTTCACCATTACTATTCAATAGCTTAATCTTCTTAGTTCTTTTATGCGTGCCAGTTATGGTCCCTATTTCTCTGTGCAAAATAAAAATATCTCCACAGCGATCAAGGTGTTCAATTATCTCACACTGAGCTATGAGCCAGTCTTCTTTCGTCATCAAAATCCGTCGGTCGATCTGCACCACAAGCTCATCATAGCCGGTCATATCATTGTGTACTTTACAAAGACGGTGACTATCCATAAGAGCCAATATTTCTGCAGTCATCCAAGGTTTATTCTTTCCCTCTCGTTGTTGTCCTAGGATCTTTTTATCTGTGGAACAAACAGCCACAGTGATCCTCCAGACAAGACCATACATATCTACCAGGTCCTCATCTGGAACCTCTGTAAGCAGTTACACAATCTCATTCTCATACTTCTCACGTATCAGATCACCCTGAAGCAAACAGTTGTTCTTTGCAAGCCTCACAGGCTTAGCTTTAGCTTTTGCTAAACGCACCCGAAAATCAGCAGCAACAGGATTATGGTCTAATCCAACTTCGGCACCAGGAAAAGCACGAGAGTTTTTGATGGCTGACCAAAACCTCTGATTTACAAGTATATAATCAATTTGGTTGTGAACAATATTCCCTTCGTAACCTTGGGGTGATCTCCAAGTATATCTACGACGCGGGGAATGCTCGAACCAAGTTTTGTCACTACGAGGCCTTTGTCTGGCAGAATTCAACAAGCCGGTTTCCACGACCATTTCGATCACCCAAGCCAAAATCACCGACTGTCGTATCCACCCTGTCACAGCCAACTTTGGCATTGAAATCTCCCATGATTATTGTTACTTTATCTGTTTTTGTCATTCATGTACGTAAATCATCTGTGTTTAATACACCAGAACCTTTCCATCACATTTCACTGATGCCAAGGATAGATAGGTTCATTCCCTTCATTTCTTGGACTACATTATCAAGCTTCCCTGCCTGATAGAGACTTCTTACGTTCCACGTAGCTATTCTGTCAATCCTAGTACACACTTCTGGCTTGGGGATTCTTAGCAGCCTGTGTCTCAAAGCCTTCCTAGGACTCAGGTCCAATAAATTTTGTGTTTCCTCCATGTATATAAGAAATTTCTGGATTGGCTCCCCGGGGAACGATAATGACGTGGTATCCCGTTACCTTCCACATCGCAGTGCAGAGACCACTTCTGAGACACCTGACAGGTGCCCTCTGCTTCTCAGACAAGCCGTGATCTGACTAACGCAGTTACGCTCCAAGCTGATAATGATACTGCTGCTTCCCAACACCATAGGTTTTTTTCGGACCCCAGCTCCTAGAAATATTGCCATTACCACGACTAAGGAGTCCCTTCTATCCCGAACAAAATTTTATGTCATACCCGAGACAAAATACAGCTTACAATTCAGCATACAGTCAATGAAATAGAAACTCCAAAATCATACTCCACCGCACCCAGCGAGGCTTAACCACACCCTGAAAACAACGGATACCGTTCAAAATTTGAGCATCTCAAGTAGAATATTGACAAAATTCGGTTGGTACAGAGCTCAAGATACTGATGAAAAGCAGTTCCTCATGTTGCAAATATACTCTTTCATACTAAAAGAAGCCCCGTTCAAAAGTTCAGCATCTTATGATGAATAAGAACAGAATTAGGAACAGAGATCTGCTGAATATAGTTGTTCCTCAAGTGGTAATTATACTCTGCCACACTCAGTTAAGCCCCAAATAGACACTAAATTAGGTTGGTACAGATTCCCAGCGGGGGGCTGTCCCAAAGTTAAGCGTCTTAAATGTAACAAGAACAAAATACTAGTTAGCCTATATTATTCATATACTCGTAGATACAGATATAGACGACAGCTGTGCCCGCTCTCTTACACTTAGATCATCGCGTATGATCATACTTATATTACTTAGTTTGAAGTAATATTTTCAATAAGTGCTGCCAAAAAATATACCAACTAATATTATTATGTTCAATGTTGCCAATGCAGCACATTGTTGCATCCTTCATTGATAACATTACCCTTCCGACTGGATTTTTGTGTTACCCCAGAAGCCCTTCGTACCCTAATAAAATCCATTTGGCCTAGAGGCAAAAATTTTTTTGGTCTTCGTGAATTCATGGCAAATTATTCTTTCTAGCAAACAATACGTTGCAAACACTCGATAAAGTATATTTTACCACCGAAATTGAATTCCAAATTCACATGGTTGGATTTTGTGGATTTGAATATATCCCATGTCCTGGTTAGAAATTCACTGATAATTTTGGGGGAAACCGCATCGGGATCTGTCCTGCCTTTTTCAAGCTAAGCCGATTTCTATTAAACTTTCTATCATGACGTCCGAGGTGCAAGGTGCCATGCAACGTTGAAAATTATTTGGAATAAATCAAGCCCTGTGGGCACTTGGAAAAAATGCAAACAGTTTTCATTTTAGTTTTAGTCTATGGATTGAATCTCGAATATCTCTTAAGAAACAAACATTGTATATACATATGCAACATTTCAACATTTTTGAATTGTTTTAGAACATTCTGAGACAAATTTGTATCTGGAAAATTATAGCTATTGCAATTTGCTATTGTATAATTTTCTTTCTAAATATCACTAAACGGATCCCTCACCTTTGTCGATGTAATGACATCAAATCTTTTCCTGCCTCCATCATCTGCACCACCAACTGTTCTCTGGAATCAACAAAAAATGTAACGATAACTAGTATGGTAAGTTTTGCTGTACAAAATTATTTCATGAAACAATTTCCAATAATCCCATATAGAAATCAGCTTCACGGCTCCCCGATGGATACTATAAGCTTTCCCGCTCTCTCTTGTCTTTAGGAAAGATAAATCAACAATCGTCGCTAACTAGCCCCTGAGCCAACTATTCTCGATACCTAATCCAATTATTCTATTTACCAACTTCGTTTAAGTAATTCATCCATTTACATTTCCGATAGCCATAAAATTTTATTATTCATACTAAGGAATTCGTCTCTAGTGATTGTGAATGAGCCCCTTGCTGATTCCAGATGAAATTTATTCAATGAGTACAATGTTGAAATTAAGGCGTCTTCAAATGAGCGCTTCAATTGATGGACGATTGCTGTTGATAGAAAGAGGTGATTAAGCATGACTTGGTTAAAGCCTATTTTCATGTTAAAGGCAAGTGTGAGTAAAAGTAATACGTAGAACTTGGAACAACACAGGTAACAGCCTAAATAACATAATCGAATTTTCTTCAAATAATTAGGCTGTTTTAGGATCGTCTAATTTACATTTGAACATGATAACCATGTGTACACGTGGTTCCAAATGAAAAATAAAATTTTTCTTGGTCGATCACAAAGGTTTATTTTTAAAAATAATTATCCAAAATATTGGTTCATACTGGCCATGTCTCATCATTGATCGAGAGGCTCGGGGGATCTGACGCTTCAAGTTGCCCTCCAGCCGATGTTATGTTGAAAATGCCAATAGCCGCCTCTGATGCAGTCAATAATACTGAAATTAAATTAACAAAATTAACTGAGCTACTCTTACATTGTAACTACAGGTACAAGATGTAAAGGTACTGGGAGCTGCATCCACACATTGCTGATCACCAAAGCCGACGTGGTGTAGATATTCTTGCCGATTATAACCCAAAAGTTGACGAGACCCTCTCGAACGATCAAGTTTGTCCCCCACCCCGGCAACTACTTGGAACCGTTCCCTACAAGAAGAACTGAGAGTTCTTCAATTCCGTTCAAAGCGGAGCAGCTCATGAGTCACAAATGAAAAGTCACATTTACGTTTCTAGACTGTTATGTGATCGTGTTATGAGACCACGAAACTATACACTTCATTCTGATCTACATATCCAACTAATCTGCATTTTTACTAAGGGATGGACTACTTGATGTTATGTATTTTTGAGATGCGAGCTTGCGAGCATCCAGACCACCAAACTATACACTTCATTCTGACCTACATGTCCACTAAACAGGTTGAACGGAATTGAATAATTCACAGTTCTTCTTGTAGGGAACGGTTCCAAGTAGTTGCCGGGGTGGGGGACCAACTTGATCGTTCGAGAGGGTCTCGTCAAAAGTTGAGGATCCAGATCAAAGAAAGCCAATCGAGCTGACCTATTCTTGAATTTTAAGTTACAATGTTAAATCGATTTCGACGTTTAGGCCATCATCAGTAACAAACAATTATTGTTTGTTACTGATGAATTGTTTGTTACTGATGATGGCCTAACCGTCGAAATCGATTTAACATTATAACTCTTTATTTTTCGTGGAAATAGACAACGTTTTTCACTAACTTCCGTTTTGAAATGGGTTTCCACAACTTCGTCGCGAGTGATTTAGTTCATATGTATATATTTATTTAAACACGGAGGTCACGACATAATGGATCACTATATCTATCCCCGTTAATATGGGGGTTAGAAAAAAACTTCAAGCGGTAACCAACCTTCCCCCATATTTTTAAGCAAGGAATTCAAATACCATACTTTCGCGTGTCGCGCATGCGCACAAATGCGAGAAACGAGCATTAACTTTGTTATTTCAAATGAAAACTCACCTTTATTATTGCAGATTTGGATTCTACGTCAAATTTCATTACCCTTCACTCGATTTTTTTTTGCACTGCGCGCAACCCGTTCCGCGAGCGCGCACAGTTGCCTGACTACCAAAATCGCGCAAAACATGGATTCTAGTAAACCCCAAGTGTGCATGAATTTTCATTGTTTTTCAACGCTGATTCATATGACGCTACCCGTTTATTGATTTGATTAGATTTGAGCGGAATAATGGCAAAAATTAGGCGTGAAAAAAACCATCGTTTTTGGGGCGTGTTTGCACATGAAATTTCATAATTTTCCATTCCCTTTCCCTCCTCCTTCCACAACCAGGCTGGGGACCGGATATGGAGTTGGGGGAAAATAAAAACGAACATATCCTTTAAAAAAAAAAAAAAAAAAAAAAAAAAAAAAAAAAAAAAAAAAAAAAAAAAAAAAAAAAAAAACCACAATTAAAATACCATCTGGTGGGGGAAAAATATGAAAGAAAGGACTTCAAAGCAGTTACTCAAAATGAACGTTTTAACTCCTTTTTTCATGTTTTCCCCCACGAGATGGTATTTTTAATTTTTTTTAAAGGTTCGTTGTTATTTTCTTTTATCTCCATATCCGGTCCCCAGCCCTGTTGAGAAAGGAGGAGGGAAAGGGAATGGAAAATTATGAAATTTTATGTGCAAACACTCGCCTAAAAAAGATGATTTTTTCACGCAAAATAACCGAATTTTGGCCATTATTCCGCTATAATCGAATCAAATCAAAAAACGGATAGCGCCATATAAATCAGCGTTGAAAAAAATGATAGTTCATGTACCACCCTCGGGTTTACCAGAAATGCCTCGTTGAAATTTTCTTTTTGGGGCTTCGTTTCTGAGTTATTCCACGTTTTGCGGAAGTCCGATTTTTATTTTCCATGTTTTAGAGTCTCAAATCATTGATTGAAACTTCCAGTTTCCACTTGACACCCTTTTTTACTACTTTTTTTGATTCTAGGTTGAATTTGGAACAGAAAATGCATCCCCGAAATTTTCTTTAAGGGGGCTTCGTTTCTGAGTTATTCCACTTTTTGCGAAATACAGAAAATCGCCGATTCCTTTTAGACATTACCGACACTTTCTTACTATTTCTATCTTCAACTTTTGAGATGTTCACCTCATTTTTGAAATCAGCATTAAACTATCCATCATCCCATGATCAACAATCCATAATCAACAATCACCATCAGGGGGATGAATTACACTTGAACCGCTCACGATTTAAAAAAAGTTTTCCAAATCGTCGTTTGAAAAAAAAAAAAAAAAAAAAAACCCCTTAAACTGTTCAGTACTACTACTCATTTATTAGAAGAACGTATGAGACGCCGTCTTCTGGACAAATGTAAGGTTCTTTAAATAATAAGGATTTTAGTGCAGACTGAACAATAAGTATGTATCAAGAAGCTGTTGTTTTCTTGACCCTTGAATACAGCTTGCAGGAGAAGGAGCAGAGGCTGCAGAAGGAGCAGGTGGCATTTTCGATTTATCACAACACAACTGACTGGAAGTCTCCTCGTGGTACATTTTTTAAACTGTATTCTGAACAGTGATTCTGTGTGTACTGAACAGTTTCAGGGGTTTTTTTTTTTTTCAAACGACGTTTTGGAAAACTTTTTTTAAATCGTAAGCGGTTCAAGTGTAATGTCATCCCCCCGATGGTGATTGTTGATTATGGACACTGGGGTCTGATGATAGTTTAATGCTGATTTAAAAAGTGTGGTGAAAAGCTCAAAAATTGAAGATAAAATTACTAAGAAAGTGTCGGTAATGTCAAAAAGGAATCGGCGATTTTCTGTATTTCGCAAAAAGTGGAATAGCTCAGAAACGAAGCCCAAAAAAGAAAATTTTAACTAGGCATTTTCTGTTCCAAATTCAACCTAGAATCGAAAAAAGCAATAAAAAAGGGGGGTCAAGAGGAAACCGTAAGTTTCAATCAATGATTGTAGACCCTAAAACATGGAAAAATAAAAATCGGACTTCCACATCGTGTAGCTGAGTTGAATTACTATAAAAAAGGTCCAGTTCAGTTTTTCGATAGCTCGCACCGTAAGGCTGTAATTTCCCGATGTTCCCGTTTAGATGGGACACCCTGTATAACATGAAGTAAGAAACAACGACCACTTACTTCTACATCATACAAAAAAGATTCTGACGTGAAGAACACAAATCTTCAAAACGTGTAAAATGAATCTTGAAACGAAATCTTGAGAATGAAAAAGCTGAAATCGTCGGTAAAACGTAACATGCGAGGGGAAATTTTGATTTTGGAGACCAAAAATTTGTTTTCTCCCGAAAGTGAAAACAATGTTTCCGCTAACTTTTGGTAGACTCGGAAGCAAAATTCTAGCATGATAGTATGAGCGAATTATCGTAAATTATCTAATTGTAAACTTCCAATTTTATAGCAAAATAAATTGTTCCAACTAATATCCAACAATTCAAAACGCTTTTGGATTTTTAGCTTTTTTTCATTATTATCGATTTTTTAGCAAATGTTAATGAAATATTAGTACATGTTTCTGCAAAATATTTTGCTTATTCTTTTAATCTTTTAGTTAAACATTGCAGAATTTCTTTTGACTAAGATTCTGCTTAAAAAAAAAAGCTAGCCGTTTATAGCCTTGTTTAGTGTTTTTTGGTTTATTATTTCCAATAATAAGCCTATCTGATCGTGTAGCAAAAATTTTTTATAACACCCCCTCAAACTTTGTCACTTTACGTTTCAAGGTGCGTAGAATCCAAATATGAAATGTCCGTCCGCCGTCCGCCGTTCGCCATTCGCCGTCCGCCGCCCGAGCCATAAAAGGCCTAAAAATTTACTTAAAAAACCCGTTCTTTCGCACATAGACTCCATTTGGGGTCTAGTTGGTCCTAACGTTTAACCATCCCGATCGCTTTACTCGCATAGATGCTATGGGCCAAAAGCGGGCGTTAAAGTGTCTTTTTCGAGGCTTTGAGTGTTAGACGCACGCCTGGCACGCTTGGCAGGGGGTCAAGGTGATTGGTGAGGAGGGTGAGCGGGGGTTGGAGTGAGAGGAGGCGCCGCGGCACCTTGTGGTGTGTCTGGAGTGACCAGGGGCGTAGCAGAGGGGTGTAGGAGAATGGATATTTTATTACTTTTACGTGTTATACCCATATAATACACCGCGGCACCATGAGGTGGGTACGGCGTTCCTTCGAGGCATGAATAAATGTTTTTTTCTAGGTCATATTTGTGTGTTAATACCAATGCTTTTCCTACGCATATTTAATAACAAATCCTCTCGACGTTTCGTACGTACTTAGATAATGATATTATTAAGGCAATAACTATTTGAATAGATTTGAGCTCAAATCGAGAAATATAAACATGATAATAATTATAGAAGTATAGGTTGTGGCAACTCGAAATAGGACACGCCGAGGAGTCTGGACGGGCCTTATGACGTACGCAAGCCAGCTAAAACTACGGTCATACTCAATTGAAAAAATAATAAACCTTTTGTGAAATAATTTGCAGCTTTTTTTTTTTTTTTAA
The DNA here is from genome assembly GCA_030762985.1 of Adelphocoris suturalis. Lineage (NCBI taxonomy): Eukaryota > Metazoa > Arthropoda > Insecta > Hemiptera > Miridae > Adelphocoris > Adelphocoris suturalis. The sequence continues at coordinate 112,831,506 of CM061042.1, forward strand.
GTACATTTGTGAAATTTGAGCCATTTAGTGTGATCAACGATTTCTAGCCAACGAACTCATCCTTTCATTTAGAAAGCATGCTTTTTTTGGGGGGCATGAACGAAATTTTCATCTCAATCCTAATGAGAATTATCGTTTGGAATGATACACACACACACACACACACACACAGAATTAAAAAAGCGTTGAACTGTAGGATTCGTTTCAGAATTCCTCAAAACGGATTTCAATGAAGAAAGTTTTGGAGCCATCGCAAAAGCTTCATAAAAATTCACAAAAATTCGGTAAAAAGTTGATTCTTATATGTATTCAGCACGGTTAGATCATCATCAGTAACGAACGGTAACTCTATTGTTATTGGTTAGTGATTGTTCCTGGTGATGACCAAATTGTCGAGATAGATCAAACGTTGTAATTTTATATTCCGTGGAAATACTACGTTTTTTATCGACTTCCGTTGATTTCATTAAAATGGGTTTCCACGACTTCGTCGCGAGTGATTTAGTTCTCCATACACTCATGGTAACATGTTATAATTATAAGATCTCGTTTAAAGGTGAAGATTTAATAGTAGTTCTGTACTTACCACAACAAAAGAACAGTAATACGCGTTTTCCTTTCATTTTATGTAGGTATTAAGACTGAATTTTGAAGCCAGTGACATTTTATTTTATACTATCGGCCAATGTGGTACGATAAGAGCGAATACAACTCCAAAAAATAATATCTACCACTTATTCAAACTATTAATGTAGGAGGGAATGAATCTATTTGCAGTATTTTCCTGTGGTCGTTTCGGGACAAGAGCGATAAATAAACTGATAAGGAGTGATCAGGAATCGCACTTACTGACTCCTTTGAGCTACATTTTCATCTTCAACAGAATAATTGAAAACATCTACCATTATACCTTAAATACGTTACGGATAGCTATACCAAAATAATTATTACAATTGCTTTACTAATATTTACTAAGGTAGGAAATGAATAAAATACTCGAAGATATGGTGATACAAGTATACCTGCGTATTGATGAGTAAAAGTACCTGGAGAAATATACCTAAGCTCGAAACAGTGAAAAAAAAGTTCTAGTCTTGCAGCATGATCGTTTGAGCAAATTTTAGTAGATTATTGTACGAGTATTATACGTAGTTATTTTAATTGTTTTGAAATTTGAGTAGGGTAGGACGGGGGGATGACATCCATGTGGTAATCCAATCCTTCGAACTCACCAGAAAACTATTCACTCTACACGACATTTTTTGAGCCCTGAAGAATCTTAGCAACGCATGTGACTATTTTCAATCGACTTTTGACAGCTGTTTAAATAATTGTCCATGCCTTCACGTTTTCCAATGATATCCGTTGTTACTTCCGATACCCCATAAATACAACGTAAATGACGCAATTTCCAAAACTTTCAATTTTTTTTAAATCCATATGTTCAATCAGCAATTTGCCTATCGTTTCATATGCATTTTTTAAATGTCGACCCATAAATAACGGTATGTTGCGAATTTTAATACTGTTTGTCAAATTGGGGTAATGCCATCTTTTTTTGAGGGGCAATGGCATCCACTACTCAGTGGGGATGGTAATACCCAACATCTCTATCTCGGTTTTCCAATGTGACATACACGTTGTTCTCTCGTTTCCGAAAATTAAATTGTGTAGCTAAAGGTCTTAGAATCCTGCTTTGAATAAATATTTGACTTTTCAAAATAGAAAAAAATGACCAAAAATTTCAAAACCGCTATCAAACCTTCTTCGAAACAAAAGATTGATTTTTGCGGTTTTAACCCTGGAGAAGGGCCCTCTCAATAGAAAAAACAAAAGAAAATTGATGTAGCAAAAAAAGTTCGAAAGGTTGGGCTCAAAAAGAAAAACAAAACATGAAAACTTGGGAAGAAAGTGAAGACAGTGGCACTGACTACAGGTTAAGTGACGAAAATCTATGTGACGATGACGAACTAGACGACGTCCTAGGATTGAGTGACGCAGAAGAACGATTCTGTTTTATCTGCAGATAGACTGACGAGGAAGATGCGCTGATGTGGAGGTGCACCGGATGCAATCAGTTGCCACACTATTCGTGCTCCGGAGAAGCCTGAATAAAAAAACGCTCTGTGTGAACTTTGCCTATTAGTCCAGTAGAGTTTTCCTAAAATAATCATATCCAATGTATTTCCTCCAGTATTCTTCTTCATTCTTTGTTTTAAAACAAATTTAAATACATTTTTGGAGTTTTTACAGGTTTTTCTCCGAAAATGAAAAAATTAGATACTTCCGTTGCTTTAGGATGTTATCACCCCACAGCCTGGATGTCATTACCCCAGCAGTGGGGTAATTCCATGCTAACTACTTTCTTCATTTACCACTTGGTAGCGGCCAAGAACTTCATCGTATTACAAAAAGAAGTTCCTTTTGTCAAAATTTATCAAGGGTTAGAGAGAATGGGACAATGCTGAATATTCTACGGGAGTTCTATATCATTCTGTGGCAGTTTGAAGTTAAGGGGATGGCATTCCCCCGCCTTACCCTACTTTGAACGCAAAGCAATGGTTAACTGAGTATATAATCTTGTAACAAAACTCTCGTACTAAATATAAATCCGATATTCAAACAGAAACATTGCATTTAGGCATTTTTTTTGCAGTTTGTATTTATTTTTTCAGCACTTATTAATACAATTTATGTATGTTTTCAGCATAATTTTATGCATAATTTTTTAAATTTCCGGTTAATAGTTGATAAACTTCTTTTCAGAAGCTCTGCTAAATTTAAATCAGCCAAATAACTTCTGGTCGAAGGTTGAGTTTATTATTTCATCAATCTTGAAAACAACTAGTTTTCAAACAAACCTGTCCCTTTGTACTCATTTTCCGACCACTATGATATGTCTCAATTATTGGGCTCCGAACAAACAAGGTCAGCCGCTAGGAGCGCTAGGGGAAGAGGAACCTAAGGGAAATGGTGGTTGACATGCTTTCCTCCCTAGTTGATACCTTGCGTCACCCCTTTTGGTTGTACCATTCGTTCCCCGCACCATCAATCTCATCATTACGGGTCAAAAATGAGAATTATATAATTAATGAATGAAATAATATTATAAAGAAACCCTCAAACAATTTAAAAAAACCGGCAAAAAAACAAAAACAACTTTTTCCCGCCTGGACTTCTCTTTTTGGCAACATAAAAAGAGCAAATCGGTAAGGTCCTAGTTACGTGCTGCACTCCACTTCAAGCTTTTCATATTCGGAGCCCCATTGTTATCTTCCAAGCGTTTATAGTTGTGAGCATTCTTTGCCGAATGTGAGTATATGATCCATCATTCAAGATTAAGTGAAAAACTACATTTCTTTTTTGTAATTTGGAGATGTTAGGAAAAGAGAAGAAGTTACAAGTGTGGGTTTTATTATGAATCAATTTATTATTCATGCACACCTAGTAAACATAGCGAACAAGTGAGATGTACCTATGTATTATATTGGTAGAGAACAGTTTAAAAAGGGATCTGTATTGGTTCCAGAACTTATGAACTGGTGCAGTATGAACTGATGTAATTCTATTCTTTAAAACCTGATGAGGGTCTTACTGGCGAAAATAGTTGTTTTCAGGATGGGCGATTAAATGAAATTTATTTTTGAAGAAATCGAATACCTTCCACCCTCACTACTCAAAATAATAAGCATGTTTATTATGTTTATGCTTCTTCTCCTTTTTCTGAGCTCATATAAAACTTTAAGCTCATAAAATGAATGAGCTCATATAATAGCTTTCTTCTCCAAGACTCTGGCTCGTCAAGGCGGCGCCGGATGGTATATATGCGGTTTTTTCAACTTTTCTCAGTCAATACAGGACCGATTTTGATGATTCTAGCGGCAATCTACTGGTTTTGAAATTCCCAGTTGGATTGTTCCTCCTAAATTTTCAAATTCCAAAATTTTAAAATTTAGATACCATTTAACAATTTTATTTTCGAATTGCAGAGGAACGATCTATTGGGGAATTTTAACCCGTCCGCTACCAACCCCCCTTTTGCTACTCGCGCTACCAAGTGGGGTGACTGTCACCCCACGCGCTTTTTATTAGTATTTTAATAATTACACTTGTTAAACAACAATAAAATTCAAATTCGAACATGTTTCATTTTACAAAATGAATGACGCAGCTTTAAAACATTACATTGAAAATACTAATTTGAAAAATCAACAAGAAAATGCACATTTACGAAATTCGTCCCCCAAAATTTTTTTTCAACCAAAACTTCAATTCCTCTCACTCTAATTTTCACATTCAAGACACTTGACAATGGTTTGTTTGCTTCTGTGGTTAGTACAGACGGGTTTGTGGCAAACACATCACTTCAGTCTTGATTTTTTATCCATTTTTCTGCTGCAAAAATTGCATCGCACCGCCACAGGCAGAGTTGACGACAGGCTGCTCTAGCTGAGTTTTCGGAGTCAGCTGATTCAGCAGTTTAGAACGTTTGCGTGAAGGTTTTGAGCTAAACACATCTTTATGTTGGGGAGAGCAAGTTGTTATGCGAGTTCGATTAGGAAAAGCTTTCGCCTGCTCGAATTTTGAATATTCCACTCTGGATATTTTGTCTTCCAAATGATGAAGCTATTGAGTGCAGCAATATCGATTAGCTCCATAAATATTCTGTGAGGCCACCCAACACCTACTTTGCCTAGCTGCTACTTTGCCTAGCTGCTACGTGTTTTTTTGTTAAACACACTACCGAGCGGTGTGGCTGAGTCACCCCACGGGCACAACTCTGTGTTTTATTCGCCTCAAAGTAGGTAAGTTTTCTGTACGGCAGCTTATTTTTTCCATCAAATTGAGTGTTAATGAGTCAATACAAAAAAGCTTATGCCCATACTGACGTGCATTGTTATCAAACTCAGAAAATTTGGACCGCTGGGGTGACTGAGTCACCCCACTCGGTACCCGACGGGTTATAACCAGTAGATTGCCGCAAGAATCATTGAAATCGGTCAATTATTGGCTGAGACAATTTGACTATACCGTTTGGTTGTATTTTGAATTTGGAGGGAGCTGTGAGCTGTTTTCTGGATCGGGCCGAGTCCGCGCGTCTGCCACTAGGTATCACTACATTCGAGTCACTCACCTTTCTTGCTCTTTTGGTTGAAGAGGCCCCAGTCAGTCTGTTTTCGGAAACCTTACGGCGCCATTTGGCCGGTTTGATTCCCGTAAATAATCAATTTTGATTAACAAATCACTTACATAACGTACCAACTTAGTATTCGTCTTCCTCTTAGCTCTGGAGGTCATTCCAAGATTAATGTACTACATTATCATGTAGTACATCATCATCCTTTCTCAGTCATGATTTTCGATAAACCCGCTTACTGATGGGAAAAATGAAAATCCTATGAAGGAATTCAGGGTAGAGGGGGACGTGAAACTTACTATTCATGCTTTTCCCAAACGATTTTGATAATTTTTTTTTACCACTTTACGACGTTGCTCTACCACTCTCAGTAAATTAAAATTTAATAATGTCGGGAGTGGGGGGAGAAGCGGTGAGGTACTGAGGTACTTCCTCGCAGCACATTCATCTCAGAATATAATGGGGGGGGGGGGGGTGAATTCAATAAAAGGACGATCTATTCACTTTTTTCTCCGAAGTCTCGAACAACAGGATACGTAAGGACGTCCCTGTACCTAATGCTATATATATATGTATATATATATATATATATATATATATATATATATATATATATATATATATATATATATATATATATATATATTTATATATATATATGGTGTATTTCCAGACGATAACAGCGTGCTATTCAGGGAGTTAACACTTTTGGTTACTAACTTCCTAGGGGACAATTCTACAACTAATTTTCAACAAAAAGTGCCTCTTAGAGGTCTTTTTAGAGGTTCATTTTCGAGTTATTCACGATTTAAGATTTTTTGTGTGTTTTCAACCTTACATCACAAAATCGGCTATCACTCCCTTCCATAATGAGAAAAATACAAATTTGAGGATACCGTTGGAAAGAGGGTTAGATTTAAATTTAGATAGGCTAGCTCACTTGTGAAAATATGTGGATGTAGTAGTCACAAATTCACACCAAAGTGAAAAAATTGTCGAAACTTGAAAACCTTGTATTTTTTAAACCGCAGGACGGCATACAATAATCTCCTCAATTCCCGCTCCCGCTACGGGAAAAACTTGGCCCAAATCTCACCTTTCCAAAGGTATAATGAATTTTTATTTTACTATGCGAATTAAAGGAGAAAAGTATGTTTGCATGTTGAAAAACATGGTTTTTTTCTATGAAGTCGAGGGTTTTCGTGAAAAATGACCCTCTAAAAAATTTGAGTTTGGGGCCGGTTTCTTCGTTTTTTTTTTTACGCTGAATCGAATGGCAACACTTGCAGATCTCTCCAACTCCGTTATTTATAGAGTTCTACACTTTAACTCACGAATTTTACAATTAATTTTTTATGCTCAATTTGATGTGTTTTTTAGGGTAAAAACTAGTTAGTTGAAGTGTAAAACTCATATTCATGTTTAGTAATTTCGGGCGATGGCTCAGTTCATTTTGCACATGCGCGAATGTAAATTACATTGAGTATACCTAATTGTTTTGTTTTTTAATTGGCCAATTATGACGTTTCACGCTACTTCATGGTTTCTCTATTCCGCTATGGAACAATCATGAAATGTAAACGAGAAAGCTATATGCCACACCTAACTTGGCACTCTTTTTTTTTTACTATGTAAAAGAAGGCCATTTGGTACGCCACGCAAGTTCACCCACACGAGCAATATGATAATTTATTGTTCTCATTTGAAGAACGCACCTTTCGTGCCGCTACATTTTTATTTTCCGCCCCCCCCCCCCCCCCCCCCAGCCATAAACTGTTAATTAAGTGATAATTTTTCTGCATGTTGTAAGGCGATGGGTTACACAGAGAAATTCGGAAATAGTATGTATTCATTACCACATAAATTAACAAAAAGATAATGCAAATATCCTTCTGTATATACAAAACATATATTCCCATGTTTCTTACAAGTCAATACAATAGCTACCGATACATTTGGAATAAAATATCAACAATCCGGCAGTCAGGTAACTGCGTGTTTCAGCTAACGACTAGCCATTTCTAATCAACTGTAATATTCACATACTATATATGCCCTGAAATCGCATGTGCTATCATTCCATTTCACATTGGTGCTTCCTTTGTAGGTCGCTTGAGAATAAAAGTACATCAAACAATGTTCATTCCTGAAACATCCAAAATAAACAAAAACTCAGCATTACTTAAATTTAAGTTATCAATGGTTTTATACAGGTTCTTCACTCGTTACTATTCTGCATTGGGAATGAGATCGAATACAACGCCAGATTGTGAAGGTGTTATCTAATTAATGGCTGGTATCTCTCAAAATGTAATTAAGGCGACTGCATTGAATCAAAGTGATGAAAACATAGTAGACTCATATAATCTGTACTATTTTATAAGAATGAAACTCCGTCTGTCTGTCTGTTGCACGGCCAAACGGCTGAGTGGAGGGAGTCTACGAGTTTGGGGATCTCCTTGTATTTTTCAGGAAGGGGGCATAAGCTGGTCCCATGCGAGTTTCGAGACATGAAATTGTGTTTTCCGATTGTAGAGAACGAAAATGTAAACGAAAACGTTGGTTTTCTAGCTACCGCTCTTCCTTATTCCGTCGAAACGTAGTTCGGTATCTGGTTTTTGCCTTCGAACTTATTGATCCCGGCTCCCGTTCGAAAGACGAAGAAAAGGATAACCCTGCTACGCAGACAACATAATGGTCTTCCTTTAGAAAAATTGACGGGGAAAACAGAACAATACGTTTTCTGCCATAAAAATAATAGTTCACATTTTGTTTGCTCTCAAAAAGCTCAAATTTCAGAGAATTTAACTTAATATAATGAGATTAACTAACGAAAATTCGCTCATTAGATCATGCTGCATGACAGGAACTTCTTGTGGTCCAGCCCCCTCTCCTGGACTGCACTTGAGTGGGCTCAGGCGATGTCGGAGCCCATTCAAAAATAACAAACCAGAACACTTATCGAGCCAAAACTCATAGTTTTTGTAAAAATCGCGTTTGCTTCGATGGCAGTTGATCCATTTTTTGAAACATTATTCCGAAAAGTTTTGGTTAATGCCCTCTCACTTGCCTCCCGATTGTCATTACCAATCGAAAATTCGCTGGCGAGGAAATTGAGCAAATTATTTGCACTTTTTTTCGCGACTCAAACCAAACTTCAACTAGAACACGATTTTTACTTTTATAGAAGGCATTTTATATATATATATATATGTGGGTGTGTTTCCTTCCAGACGATAATCTCCTTAGGATTGAGATAAGAATTCCTTTCTTGCGCCAAAAATTCAAGCTTTCCGAACAAAAGGATGAGTTTGTTGGTAAACTCTTTTTGATCATATTAAATTGGTCAAATTTCAAAAAATGTACTAAAAAGGACACTAAAAATAGCTTAAAATTGCTGAAATCGTTAAATTCATATTTTTTAGCAAAATTTTAGTGAAAAATAGTTTATCAACGATAAACCAGAACATTATAAAATTTATGCAAAAAATTATGCAGCAAATTTACTTAAATTTCAATATCATTTGCTGAAAAATCGATAAAAGCTCCCTAAAAAAGCTGAAATTTCCAAATCTCTTTTGAGTCACAGAGTATTATTTAGATCGAATTTTGTTGCCATGAAATTGCTTACTAACTATTTCAAAGTGCTCAAATTACAGAACAATGTAACATAATATAAATAAGATAATTTACGGAAATTTGCTCATACGATCATGCTTCATGACTGGAACTTTTTTAAATTTTATACGTTCTTAACACTGCTCGTCAAATTAATGTCGGACGACAACTGGTGATCAGCCTCATGTTATTGAAAACCAAAGGTGACATAATTATACTTCCCACCTTTATTCGATTGTTGATTCCCACAACTCTCTTTGGGATCTGCTTATGTTTCCAGCGTCCCTTGAGCTCTAGCCCCCAAACTTACATGTTCCTGCAGCTAAATGAGGTCGAGTATGTTTATTTATATCTTAACGAAATATTCTTCATTGAAATGAGCGATACGCAAGGATACACAAAAGCTGAAGAGCTTAATGAAATCCTGATACTCTAAAATTCGGCAACTATTCACTCATCCTATCTACTAACGTAGTCTAAAAACTCTAGAAAAATAATTTACTCGCTTTTGACATCACACATTGATGGACAAAAAAAAAAAAAAAAAAAAAAAAAAAAAAAAAAAAAAAAAAAAAAAAAAAAAAAAAAAAAAAAAAATCCAGCTCGTTCTACTCCAAAAGATTGCAGAAAATGGAAGAAATATTAAAGGTGAATTTTGAGTATTCTAAACGTTTTTTCATGTTGAAACAGTTCCCTACGGTTCTGAAACAATCTTGGCTCTCTGATACTAAGGAAAGGTTATGGTCAGGTCATTGTAAACACATATTAAGTACTAACTAGACCGGGAAAAATACTTCAATAAATCAAGTTTTGAGCGCTTTTTGGCGATTCTGGACCACTAAGCGACGGTTTTTATCCTGGTGGAGGCAACATAATTTTTTAAATTATTTCTTCCTAGTCATTTTTTTAAGGTTTAAACCGCAACTCAACCAGTTTTATTCTTTACACAAAGGTATACTATTTCTGTGTGAGGTAGCCCTTCTGCGCAGATCATTGGTCTATAATTATTAAACCCCTTATGTAATATATGATCAGAACATCTCGCGTCTTGCCTCCCAAAAGGGTTCTCACCTTTTTTTCTTTTTTAATTCTTTCTCCATAATAACGCTCAAGATTTCTTCTTTTTTTTCATTTATTCGACCTTTTTAGTTAATTAATTAATTTTGTTCAGGTAGGTGACATCGTCCAGTTATATTTCGACAATGCACCATAGACACTGTTTGGTAGGTAATTTTTCATGGACCAGTGTTCTGCATAGGAGAGCCATCTAATACAGAAATAATGAACCTTTGTATAATAATTTGCAGATTTCTTTTATCTATCAGTCAAACATCTCATTTTTCAAACATTTGTACTCAACTCTCCTTTATCCTGCAGACACAGTTTTGCTATTAAGGATTTTATGCGCAAGAAACAAACATAGTTTCTAATCAATATACAGTCTACGCAATCCTTCAATATGGCGGATAGATGGCGTTGTCCTAACTCATAAATTGTGGGTCCTGGCGATGTAAAGGCGTGAATCCAAGTTTCGATAATACGTCATATACGGGGTTAATTATAGTAGATCAATTATGTGAGTGCAAGAAATATCTAATACAGAAATAATAAAATGCGCAATTTCGCAGCAATTATTGTCATTAAAGTCATAGGTGGTTATGGTTAAGCATTTATTTGTGCCCAAAATGCTCAAATTTCAAAAAAAATTGTATTGCAATTTTAATATAAAAAATATATATTACGATAATTTACGAAAATTCGCTCATACGATCAGTCTTTTCTCAGGCATTTTGCTTATACTGCAGGCAAGACTGAAAAACCTAAGGACACCGAGGGAACTCATAGATATTAGTTCCTGAAAAACGAAAATACTGTCACTGGGAAACACTCACTACAAATACGACAGGAAAATACCCACTAAGGTGATTATTATATACTCATTAATTATTTCTTTGCCTATGTGCCAAACATTGTAATGAACTTAGGCGCCCCGGAGGTGCAATGGAGGCCTAAATCGACACTCATATGTAGATAGAGAGGGGTGTGACAGTACCATAAGAGATACGACTCGTACTAATAGCATATATGCTACGTTCGGAGAAGATTGGTTTTCCAGTTTTAGGATAACCATCCATCGCCAAACGCAGCCTTTCGAAAACACGGGAAGAGGCGCCCGACGCCCGTTGGGTAACAACGAAGCGATGGCAGCGCAATCCCTTGGATCTCGCGGGAACTGTCACAACATTCAGCAAATCTTCGTTAATTATTGTCGTATTATACTCATGTGGAATTGATCTGAAAATTTAGCATTTTGTTTAAAATAAAATTGTAAAAAAAAAATTTAATAGCAAAAAAACCTGTTAACATAAGTACTTGTATTAAGCTATTCAAACAATGAGTTCGGATTTTTTGCGGTTTTGTTGATTTTTTCAACACATTTACGTACATTTTTCAGCATATTTTTGTGAATACATTGTTTAATGTTCTAGCTCCTACTTGATAAACTTTGGGTGATTAATATTCTGCAAAAGCAAATATAAATTTAACGATTTTTAGCGGTTTATTGCTATTTTTAGTGATTTTTTATAGTATTTCTTGAAATTTGACCAATTTTGTGAGTGAAGTTGGGTTCCACCATTGCTGTGCGGGTTTTGCATCCTTTCGACCGTAAATGCGTGCGGCCGGACAGCTCGCCCCACGAGTTGGGCCGCAGCCACAGCATTTGGCCGCACACCTTTGCGTTCCGAAACGCCCCATAGAAAATGCATTGAAGGAGTGATCTGCAGCGAGCCGCGCGCCGCAGCCGCAGCCGCAGAATGCATAGGGGAAACGTATACATGTATGTATGAGTTCTGACTGATCCCAGGCTTAAATCTATATCCATGTCGATGTGGAGAGAGAGGTTGAAAGGGACCCGAGCAAGCTCAACTCAGTCTGCAGTTGGTCAGCACGCCGTTATCTTCCTATTCAATCATGAATGCCAAGTAAGCAAAAACTTATGGAACTATCCTATCTGCGCTATATATCTACTAAAACTCACTCTGAACTTGGTTCGCCTTTATGCCAATTAACGTAATTGTATATAGTCTCTCCATCGTTCACCCAATAGAAGCCTTTCGGTGAATTAGTAGACGTTCCTCCGATCCAAAACGCTACAGCAATATTATCTTTAATCAAACCTAGAGAAACAAGAGAAATGCATACTATCAGAAGCTTGCTGGAAAAGACGAAGTTGGGAGGAATAAGTAGGTCCTTCAGAGAAGGAAAAAAAAAGAAACTACTTAACGAGTTTCTCATCAACAATGAATAATTAGTGGTTCACTTCATACTAGTAATCCAAGTAAAGCTACCCTAGTGAGTGATTACGAAATGGGGGTCCCATATATATATAATACAATGATGATAATTTCTTAATAATAATTTGAACATCTCTATCTATACTATTAATAAGAATGAAACTCCGTCTGTTTGTCTGTCTGTTTGTCTGTCTGTCGTGTCTATGCACGGCCAAACGGCTGAGTGGGGGGAGTCACCGAGTGGGGGGATCTTCTTGGGATTTTCCGATAGGGGGAGCGAGCAAATTTAAAATTTTCTAATCCCACCCGAACCATGGGCCGTAGGGCGGGAGGGGGGTCGAAGTAAGAATTAATGTGCGCTTTTTGGACTTCCCCGCATCCTCTACCCCTCTAAACGGCCGTAGACAATTCCGGAAAAATACGGGTTTCGTAGGTTTTTGAACGAGGAAGACGACGGCGCGATCGGATCGCGAAAAAAGTATCGGGAAATGCGTTAAAAAAATGCGAGAGTACGGACCCGTTTTCTCGAAAAGTCCGCCGAAAAACTTGGTTTTTTCCGTTCAAAATATACCCCATAAAGGTACGTTTTTCGGAACGGTTTTCGCGGGCGAAATACAGCTTTGGGTCCGCCGAATCTGAATCCGAAATTGGATATCGAAAAAAGTGACGTTAAGTCGGTCGAATCGCGAGCGGAAGCGAGAAGAAGCGTTTAACATCAGAAATTAATTTTCCCGTGTTCGCGAGAAGGCTCTACGAAGAAGTCAAGGGGTTTGTCAGGTATTTCACAATGTTACCTGCAGGCCTATTTCAAAAGAATAAATACGGGTTTTTTCCTACCTATATACAGGTATACCTTGCGAGCGAAGCGAGCAACATCCCCGAATAATCTTTTTGTGGTTCCACGTAGTTTTATAAGATTTAATTTGTTTGTAAGAATTTCCAACAGAAAAAAACGTCTGCCAAGTTGGGTGGGCAGTATAACTCCCTCAAGCGAGCGAAGCGAGCAGCATCCCCTACAGAAGTTAAACCTACCCTTAGAGATCTACCGTTTGCGAGCGAAGCGAGCAACATCCCCTACATACGTTAAACCTACCCTTAGGGATCTACCGTTTGCGAGCAAAGCGAGCAACATGCCCTACATGCCACACTTTGCGAGCGAAGCGAGAGCCATGTCAACAGAATAAATTCGGATTTTTTCCTACAAATATACAGCAATCTCTTGCGAGCGAAGCAAGCAACATCCCCGAATAAACTTTTTGTGGTTCCACGTAGTTTCATAAGATTTAATTTGTTTGTAAGAATTTCCAACAGAAAAAAACGTCTGCCAAGTTGGGTGGGCAGTATAACTTCCTCAAGCGAGCGAAGCGAGCAGCATCCCTTACAGAAGTTAAACCTACCCTTAGGGATCTATCGTTTGCGAGCGAAGCGAGCAACATTCCCTACATGCCACACTTTGCGAGCGAAGCGAGCATTTGAATGGGGGGTCCGGGGGGCTTGCCCCCCGGCTGGACGTGGAGGCGAGCGTAGCGAGCCGGAGCGGCTATTATTTATAAGAATGAAACTCCGTCTTTCTGTTTGTTTGTCTGTCTGTCGTGTCTATGCACGGCCAAACGGCTGAGTGGGGGGAGTCTACGAGTGGGGGGATCTTCTTGGGATTTTCCGATAGGGAATTCCGGAAAAATACGGGTTTCGTAGGTTTTTGAACGAGGAAGACGACGGCGCGATCGGATCGCGAAAAAAGTATCGGGAAATGCGTAAAAAAAATGCGAGAGTACGGACCCGTTTTCTCGAAAAGTCCGCCGAAAAACTTGGTTTTTTCCGATTAAAATATACCCCATAAAGGTACGTTTTTCGGAACGGTTTTCGCGGGCGAAATACAGCTTTGGGTCCGCCGAATCTGAATCCGAAATCGGATATTGAAAAAAGTGACGGGCAGTCGGTCAAATCACGAGCGGAAGCGAGAGGAACCGTTTAATATGAGAAATTAATCGACCCGGGCGCCCGTTTCACAACGTTGCTTACCAGAAGGGACCCTCACAGGGGGGTTCCCATTTGCACTTCTACGCAATACCTTGCGAGCGAAGCGAGAGCCATTTCAAATAATAAATACGGACTTTGTCCTACACATATACAGGTATACCTTGCGAGCGAAGCGAGCAACATCCCCGAATAAACTTTTCGTGGTTCCACGTAGTTTTATAAGATTCAATTTGTTTGTAAGAATTCCCAACTGAAAAAAACGTCTGCCAAGTTGGGTGGGCAGTACAACATTCCCTAATAAACTTTTCGTGGTTCCACGTAGTTTTATAAGAATTCATTTGTTTGTAAGAATTTCCAACAGAAAAAAACGTCTGCCAAGTTGGGTGGGCAGTATAACTTCCTCAAGCGAGCGAAGCGAGCAGCATCCCCTACAGAAGTAAAACCTACCCTTAGGGATCTACCATTTGCGAGCGAAGCGAGCAACATCCCCTACATGTTTCAATTGTAATACATCGCATGTATACAGCCACACTTTGCGAGCGAAGCGAGCAAAATTCCCTACACGCCACATTTTGCGAGCGAAGCGAGCAATTTATTGGGGGGTCCGGGGGGCTTGCCCCCCGGCTGGACGTGGAGGCGAGCGTAGCGAGCCGGAGCGGCTAGTTCTTGCATAATAAAGGAAAGTAGCGCAAATCCTCGAACCGGATGATTTAGATACCCAGTAGAATGAGTGGTACCTACATAGTTTGATGTCTCCGAGCTAGTACGTTATTTCTAGAATTAAACAATACACTATTACAAATACACCCAAATATATAGGTACCCACTCCTGAATGAAAATCGTCACATAATCTTTTCGAAAACGTTGATCCAACAAGGCTCAACCCATTTTATGGTACGGAAATACGCTAAAATTTAGCTACTCTTACCTGCTTGCTTCATCAAATTGACTAGAGCGTCGTTTTCCTCTTGGCTTCTAATGGTAGCTAAGTCGGTACGCCTTTCTTTGCAGTAAAGCAGAGCATCTCCCCAGGATAACTTGATGAAAACAGATACTTTCATTAAAGAACAATGTTTTGACAAAAATGTTTTCACGAAACATTACCTAAGTATTGTTGTTGGCTTGAACTTATGGTCACTTATTCAATAATATTCTTTTACAAACACACATTATTCACTCCCCCTCAAATGTTTTCACGTCATCCTGAAAGAGACTAAAGACTGATTTAAAAAATAAAATGAAGTAATTTATTAACTAGCTGTGCCCTTTCAGTTCGCACTCTCGTCTCCAGGACCTAAACTATAACCTAGACCATTATATATATATATATATATATATATATATGTAGGTATATATATTTATTTATTTATTTTTTTTTTCAATACAGCATCTTCTTCTCTAGGTGCCGTAGACGTAAACCATCCATAGGCTACCAAACCATTCTCCCTCACCCAACTGAGTACGACCGATGGCTCTTGCCTTGAGAGTCGCAAAGTCCCGAAGCCAAGAAAGTCTTTTGCGCTCGATCTCGCGTTTTCCCTCTAACTTTCCTTCAAGAATCAGTCGCTGAAAGGCTTCCTCAAATAATATTCCCCAGGTATTGTTGGTTCTGGAAGCCTGCATGCTGCAAAATCTTTGTATTTTTCATACGCCGCACCCAAGAGATACGCAACATCCTTCTGAGGCACCACACCTCAAATGCTTCCAGACGGCTAATACAAGCTGCCTTTAGCGTCCGACTTTCATCCCTGTAAAGCGAAACTGACCATACATAGCACTTCAGGACCCAATATCGTGTCTCAAAACTTAAGTGCTTATCACATAAGAGAGCTTTCATGTGAACAAATGTTGATCTAGCTGGCTTAATTCTAGAACGAATTTCGACTTCAGGATTCCACTTCTTGATTTACAAATTATTTAAATTTTTGATCTCGCTTCAAGCACACATCTCCAACCTTAATAATGCCACCATCTACATCGTTTCGTGAGACAAACATAAACTTAGTTTTGGAGATGTTGATTTTGAGGCAAATGTAGCTACTTTCCTCCACTACTACGTCAACAAGCCTCTGCAAGCTACTTTGAGACTCAGCTATGAGAAAGGTGTCATCGGAATATCTAATGTTGTTTATAAAAACAACATTCACCTTAACGCCTACCTCAATCTCAGACAGAGGAGAAAAGCTCTTTCCGTATTATATATTTAAAAGAAGAAGAAAAACAATGCAGCCCTGTCTGACATTCTTTCAACGTCAAACCGTAACTGGACCATCTGGAAGTTTCACTACTGCCCTTTGGTTCCAATTTAAATCCTCTCTCACTCTGATGTCCTTATCATCAATTCCTATTTGCTTGAGAGCGTTTATCATCGTTTGATGCTGTATACTATCAAATGCCTTCTCACAGTCAAGGAAACACAGCCATATATCTTTTTGATAGTCAATACAATTCTGACCCAGAACTAGAAGACTAAATGTTGCCTCTCGTGTTCCAAACTTCCAAAGCAAGAACGGAATCCAAACTGGGTCTCCCCACATTGGCCTTCACATTTCCGGTACAGGCGACAATGGAGAATCCGCAAGAAAACCTTGAGTAAATGGCTCATTAGTGCTATGGGACGATGGTCGTGACACTTAGCATCATTCGGTTTCTTGGGCAGCACGACGAAGGTTGACAAAAGCCAGTCATCGAGGATTTCCCCGTGTCACAGATGGCATTAAAGAGGCGAGTAAGAAGTTTGATACCCATCTCACCAAGACATTTTAATGACTCCGAATAAATATCATCGGGTCCAGGCGGCTTATTATTCTTTGTAAATCTCACGGCGTGGACCACCTCGCTTTCAAGGATACTGGGGCTAGACAGCTCATCTGAACTATCCCAGTGGCTCAAATCTGTTGGCCTATCAGCACTGAAAAATTCTGCTGTGTATTGTAGCCACTCACTCTGAATGTTCGCAAGGAACAGTACTGGTCCGCCATTACTATTCAATAGCTTAATGTTGTTAGTTCTTTTATATATGCCAGTTATGGTCCTTATTTCTCTGTGCGAATTAAAAAGATCTCCACAGCTATCAAGGTGTTCAATTATCTCACACTGGGCTATGAGCCAATCTTCTTTCGTCATCAAAATCCGTCGGTCGATCTGCACCACAAGCTCATCATAGCCGGCCATATCATTGTGTACTTTACAAAGACGGCGACTATCCATAAGAGCCAATATTTCTGCAGTCATCCAAGGTTTATTCCTTCCTTCTCGTTGTTGTCCTAGAATCTTTTTATCTGTGGAACAAACGGCCACAGTGGTCCTCCAGACAAGACTATTCACATCTACCAGGTCCCCATCAGGAACCTATGTATGCAGTTAAACAATTTCATTCTCATAGTTCTCACGAATCACATCACCCTGAAGCAAACGGGTGTTCTTTGCAAGCCTCACAGGATTAGCTTTAGCTTTTTCTAAACGCACCCGAAAATCAGCAGCAACAGGATTATGATCTGATCCAACCACCAGGAAAAGCACGAGAGTTTTTGATGGCTAATCGAAACCTCTGATTTACAAGTATATAATCAATTTGGTTGTGAACAATATTCCCTCCGCTATCTTGGGGTGATCTCCAAGTTTATATACGACGCGGGGGATGCTCGAACCAAGTTTTGTCACTACGAGGCCTTTGTCCTGGCAAAATTCAACAAGCCGGTCTCCACGACCATTTCGATCACCCAAGCCAAAATCACCGACTGCCGTATCCACCCTGCCACAGCCAACTTTGGCATTGAAATCACCCAAAATTATTGTTACTTCATTTGGTTTTGTCATTCATGTACGTAAATCATCTGTGTTTAATACACCAGAACCTTTCCATCGCATTTCACTGATGCCAAGGTTAAAAAACGGTTAGTTCGCTTCATTTCTTGGACTACATTATCAAGCTTCCCTGCCTGATAGAGACTTCTTACGTTCCAAGTAGCTATTCTGTCAATCTTAGTACACACTTATAAGGAATTTAGGTGCCCCCCCCAGAGGTGCAATGGGGGCCTAAATCCTCATAAAAAGGTAGAGGAGGTAACAGAGGCATCCCGTCAGAGAGATACCACCCCTACTAATGAGCTTTTAATAAGCCATGTTCGGGGAAGGTTATATTCCTGTCACCAGGATATCAACCGACGCCAACACAGCTGTCTAGAATGAGCGAGAACAGCGCGTCTTTCCCATTGATTCCTCAACGGGATGCCGACAACGCTATCTCGGGAGCTCTGACGGGAGCTTGATGGACCTCTCAGGAGGTAACTCTGTTACACTCCTCCCCTTAAAGACATACTTGATTGAAGATCAAGTATGGTAGTTGGGTGGAATAGTGAATAGCTGAGAACTAATGCTCATTCAATCATAAATAGCTGCATTGGCGTTTTGGATGGGGGAATAGAAATTAAAACTGGATTGTCAATGAAGCTTCATAAGAAGTATCTTCATTGAACAATCGGGACAAAACGGATGCTCAACTATGGAGACTTATACCTTAGGAAATCAAAATATATATAAAAATTGAATGAATGAAAATCAAAGAATGACGACTGGCTTATTAGGCACAGACACTGGCTGACTAGGCACAGTAAAATTAAATTGCCCAACTATGGGGACTTAAAATGTGCACTAACCTGGTAATTGACATATAGCAATACTCAGGTGGCGAAAAAATTGAAAGAAAATAGTATAAAATGAATTTGCCCAACTTAGGGGACTTAAATTGTGCACTCAGGTGGCATAAAATTGAAATAATATATCATTGAAAGAAAATATCATTGAAAGAAAATATCAAATGGTTGAAAGAAAATATGAAATGGTATATAAAATATAAAAAAGGGAATGAGAGAGAAATTATAATTCAAAGACCAATGAAATTATTTATATACCAAAGGGTGATATTGGGAATTCCTTCTGGAACCCCGGGCCATGTTTCTTCTGAAACATTAACGCCCCAAAAATAGTGGATTGGACTACTAGGCGTCAGCCGTGCATAATCCAAACCACGCTCTGCTACCATATAAGGAATTTAGGTGCCCCCCCCAGAGGTGCAATGGGGGCCTAAATCCTCATAAATAGGTAGAGGAGGTAACAGAGGCATCCCGTCAGAGAGATACCACCCCTACTAATGAGCTTTTAATAAGCCATGTTCGGGGAAGGTTAATATTCCTGTCACCAGGATATCAACCGACGCCAACACAGCTGTCTAGAATGAGCGAGAACAGCGCGTCTTTCCCATTGATTCCTCAACGGGATGCCGACAACGCTATCTCGGGAGCTCTGACGGGAGCTTGATGGACCTCTCAGGAGGTAACTCTGTTACACACTTCTGGCTGGGAGATTCTTAGCAGCCTGTGGCTTAAAGCCTGCCCAGGACTCGGAACCATTAAATTGTGTGTTTCTTCCATGTGTATTAGAAAATTCTGGATTGGCTCCCCGTTGAACGATAATTTGGTGGTATCCCGTTACCTTCCACATCGCAGTGCAGAGACCACTTCTGACACACCTGACAGGTGCCACGAACTAAATCACTCGCGACGAAGTTGTGGAAACCCATTTCAAAACGGAAGTTAGTAAAAAACGTAGTAAATTTCCACGAAAAAAAAAAAAAGAGTTACAATGTTGAATCAATTTCGACAGTTGGACCATCATCAGTAACAAACAATAACTGGAGACACATTAGAATGGAGACAGCTTTTATAGTCACAGGTGAAGGGAGATTGAATCCCATTGGTCAAGAGACAGGAAAGGGGCAGGAGGTACAACCAATTAAGTGCAAACAAGGTGACGGGGGATTATAGCTAGTTAGATGAAGTGAAAGGGGGAAATAACTAATTTTGGTTTCACCATTGTGAAGGGATAATTCCAAGCTTTATAAAAATGGACCTATTAGTGGTGAAATATATTGAGGTATATCATCATTTAAACATTTACCAGATCTGTCACTTTTGATAATTTCGAATTTTTCAAGTACATTCAACATACCTCCCTTCGGACAAAAATGAAGGAATTCTACAAACCGTCTATCTGTCAAATCAAAATTGTAACTATGATTGGATTCCTTAAGATGTTTCGCAAATGTAGACTTACCCTTATTTTCCCTGAAATCCTCCTGAAGCTCGTCTATTCTTTTCCTGAATTTCCTACCAGTTTGACCGTAATATTCGTAGCCACAAGAACATTTAAGTTTATAAACCCCACTTTTATCCTGAACATTGATTTTGTCCTTAACGGATTTTAGTAATGCTTTAAGACTATTTTTAGTTCTAAAACTTACTTTGTAACCTCTCGATGATAGAATTTTGCCGATTTTATCCGAAATTTTTCCATAATAAGGTATACTTATCCATTGCTTTTCTTCTAAATTTACATCTCCCATGGCCAGATTGGAAACTTTTTCCCTAGGTACTCTTTTTCCTAAGAACATTATCCCATATGGTATCAACGAGATCTCCTCCATATCCGTTACTAGCGGCTATGCTTTTGATAATGGATTTTTCTTTTGATAAATTTTGTTCACTCATTGGAATAGACAGTGCTCGGTTAATCATACTATGGAAGGCTGCATGCTTATGAACTAAAGGGTGATTTTAAGTACTATGGATAGTTATATCGCTATATGTATCTTTTCTATAAATTGAAAAATCATTCTTTTCGTTTACCAAAGAGATGGATAAATCTAAAAAATTGAGTTTATTTCCGCCGAATTCGAGGGTAAATTTGATAAAGGGATCTAAGGGAATCTGCTTTTGGTTTCTTCTGACCCGATTGTGGCTGGTTACCGAAAACCTATTAAAAAACGGTCTAAAACGCTAGCTCCAGAAGTGCTGTTTGCTCACAGCCATCACCTCATTCGCTGACCAAATGTCACATTTGGACATTTCAACATCCGATGATGAATGTAGTGATGATGGTGACAACTAAGGCTGACCAAATAATTTACTTTAAATTATTTTTCTTTCTATATTTTTCTTAATATCTCTTACTTTTTTCTAGTTCAAGTTTACAAGTAGGTACGTCATTTTGTTCCTATCGGAAAAACCTTTTTTCTTATTTCAAGTTCCAAATACTCGTAGTATCTTATTTCCATCCAGTTACTAGTAAAATTTTTATTTTTTTTTTTTTACATTATCTTGAAGAAGATAAATTAAATTTGTTTCCATATATTTTTTCTTTAAGGAATTGTATTTTGTAGTATAGTTTATTAAACTGACATGACGTCAAAATGCTCATTTTTCCTCTAAAACCCATTTTTTGAATGGTTTTCGAATTTTTGGTATGCATCCGCTATGTGAGACCCAAACGAGGGGGATATTCGTGATCAGCGTTGAATTTTCTATAAGATTGACTCATAAAATAATTTTGTCCACCTAGATCGGGCATTTTGCCCAGTGTGCGCCGTTGATTAGTTTTCCCAATTTAGGATTTTGTGGATTTGAATATATCCCATGTCCTGGTTAGAAATTCACTGATAATTTTGGGGGAAACCGCATCGGGATCGGTCCACCCTTTTTCAAGCTGACCCAATTTCTATTATGCTTTCTATCATGACGTCCAAGGTGCAAGGTTCCATACAACGTTGAAAATTATTTGGAATGAATCAAGCCCCTGTGGCCATTTGAAAAAAAATGCAAATAGTTTTAATTTTAGTTCGAGTCTATGGTTTGGGGCGACACCCGACTCAGTCTTGGCCCTCCCCGACTCAGTCCCGCTTAGAAATGGAAAGGTCCACTCTTCCGACTCAGTCCCGCTAGTGAAAGTCCCGACTCAGTCCCGCTTGTGAAAAATGCCAAAATTCTTATTGATATCTTCGTGGTTTTTATTAAATAAAAAAAATACTTACATCATAGTAAGATCGTCATAATTATGCACTATATGATCACATAAATAGGTATCACAGTCTCAACAGTCATTTTTCTCAATCTTCCCCTTTGCTACTTTTGATATCCATTGCCTGGAGAGCGGTAATGACGCTGCTCCTACTTTTAGGAAGGCAGGGGGTTCTCTTCCTTTTAACTCGGTAGGCCACTTTTTTCAAACAATGCAGTGATGAGGGAGACACCTCATTGCCGGGTATTCACGCAAGGCCATTCTTACCACCTATGATCGTCATTTGTTTATCATAACAAATCTTTGGCTACCACCTTTGATAATTGACACGCTCATGACTAAACTAACTCTGAACACATAATGGCAGCGAACAACGCTACGGAGTAGGTACTCTTATTGCTTTCATGTTCCAACGGGACTGAGTCGTCTAACAGCTCAAAGCGTAGCGGGATCAAGTCGGGCAATTGCAATACCCCCCTTTCACCAGTTGGGATCGAGTCGGGTGTCGCCCATGGTTTGAATCTCGAATTTCTGTTAAGAAAACAAACATTGTACATACATATGCAACATTTCAACATTTTTGAATTGTTTTAGAACATTCTGAGACAAATTCGTATTTGGAAAATTATAGCTATTGCAATTTGCTATTGTATAATTTTCTTTCTAAATATAACTAAACGGATCCCTCACCGTTGTTGATGTAATGATTTCAAATCTTTTCCTGCCTCCACCATCTGCACCACCAACTGTTCTCTGGAATCAACAAAAAATGTAACGAAAACTAGTATGGTAAGTTTTGTTGTACAAAATTATTTCATGAAACAATTCCCAATAATCCCATCTAGAAATTAGCTTTACGGCTCCCCGATGGCGGGGACCGACGATTCCTTCCCGACCTTGAAAAAGCATGGCGATTCCTTCCCCTTAAAGTGTTGGCGGTTCCTTCCGGTTACTCAATTCCTTCCGCCATGCAATCGGCGATTCCTTCCCGTTACTCGATTGCTTCCCGCCCAGGTGTTGGTTAGTAGTAAAGTAAAGTAAACAACCATTCCAGGTTGGGGCTTTTCGTCCGACTGCCTCGGGCGTCGCGGACGTCATCAGCTATCCTCCAAGGAGGATCAGAATTCGTTCTGATGATTTCGTTTAAAGCTACTCATTGCCTCGCCCCCTTGAGTGGAGAGGGGTTCGCCGTACAAAAGCGAGAAATTTACTTGGACGTCTGACCCTTACCTGGGGGGTCACCCATCCATGTGTTGGTTAGTTTTGAAGCAAAACTTAACTCTTTATAGGACCAAACCCTAAATTGCACAATTAAGTAATTAAAACCCAAATCAAAGTATTACAATAACCAAGTATTAAAATCCCTCTATAAATAAAAAAAGAAAAAAAGTCTCTATCAAAAATCCCCCAAATTTAACACTTGCCCTTTCAGCAAATTGGCAAGGATCATCGTCGGGAGTTTGCCGAGCGATGAGTTGACGGATCCAATTTTCTTTTTTCTCTGACTCTTGGGAGTATGTTGGTCGCTGTCATAGGTCTTAATGTAGATTTCGGTTTGAAAAGCTATTAAACCATCTACGAGTCTAGTGTCGGCAGCGCCAGGATCCATCGTCGATCATCTATTATAACTAAACTTGCAACTTGTTGTTTTGCGACTCCTCCTGACGGGCCTTATCACTTTGAGATTGGAGGGGAAGGAATCGCCGAACCTCGGCTCACGGACCAGCCTCACACCGGTAGGAATCGCCATCTCCCTCGGGTCACAATGTCCAACTTTCACTTTGACGGGAAGGAATCGCCTGTTCCCCACTATAAGCTAGCTCGCTCCCTCTTGTCTTTAGAAGAGATAAATCGACAATCATCGCTAACAAACCCCCAGAGCCAACTATTCACGATACCTAATCCAATTCGTCTATATACCAATTTCGTTTAAGTAATTCTTTCATTTACATTTTCTATTGCCATAAAATTTTATTATTCATACCAACGAATTCTTCTCTAATGATCGTGAAAGAGCCCCTTGCTGATTTCAGATGAAATTTATTCAATGAGTACATTGTTGAAATTAAGGCGTCACCAAATGAGCGCTTCAATTAATGGACGATTGCTGTTGTTAGAATGAGGTGACTGCTCTTTGAAAGCATGACTTGGTTAAAGCCTATTCTCATGTTAAGAGGCAAGTGTGAGTAAAAGTAAAACATAGAACAACATAGGTAGTAGCATTATCGAATTTTCTTCAAAAAATTAAGTTGTTTTAGAATCGTCTAATTTACATTCGAACATGATAACCATGTGTACACGTGGTTCCAAATGAAAAATAAAATTTTTCTAGGTGGATCACAAAGGTTTATTTTAAAAAATAATTAACCAAAATATTAGTTCATACTGGCCAAGGCTGATCACGTTGCCCTCCAGCGGATGTTATGTTGAAAATGCCAATTGCCGCCTCTGATGCAGTCAAAAACACTGAAATTAAATTAACAAAATTAACTGAGCTACTCTTACTTTGTAACTACAGGTACAAGATGTAACGGTCTAGGAGTAGCATCCACACATTGCTGATCAGCAAAGCCGATGTGGTGTAGATATTCTTGTCGGCTTCTACTAATTTACGACCCTTCACTTGATTTTATTGACAGCTCGCAACCCGTTCCGCGAGCGCGCAAAGTTGGCTAACTACCAACATGGATTCTAGTAAACCTCAAGTGTGATACATAAACTTTGATTGTTTTTCAACGCTGATTCATATGACGCTACCCGTTTATTGATTTTATTCGATTTGAGCGGAATAATGGCCGAAATTAGGTAGTTTTGCGTGAAAAAATCACCTTTTTAGGCGCGTGTTTGCACATGAGAAATTTCATCTTTTTCCGTTCCCTTTCCCTCCTCCTTCCTCAACCGGACTGGGGACCGGACAGGGTGTTAAAAAAAAATAAAAACGCATATTTCCTTTATAAAAATTAAAAATACCATCTGGTGGGGGGAAAAAATGAAAAAACCTACTCTATTATTGGCAAATGCAGCATGCAACAGTTGAATTAAAACATCTTACTTAGATATGTATAACGTTGTAAAAAATTCGAAGAAACTGAATTTTGTTTCTTCAGAAAGAAATGAAAAAAAAAAAAAAAAAGTAAAGCGCGTTTGGAAACATAAAAAAATCTTGCATACGAGTCTGCAAGACCTTTAGACATTTTATGTCTTCACTCCCCCCTGAAATGATGGGCTCGTCGCTTGATGTCCCATAGCCATAGAGTCTCCCTATCAAATTTCAACTTCTTTGGGAGAACAGGAGAGAATTTAGATCACTCAGCTGACTAGGAAAGTGCCCATAGTTTCAATCCTCTCTTAATGTCCCAGAGAGTCACCCCATCAAATTTCAACTTTCTTGAATTAACAGGACAGATCCTGATTTCGAAAGATCCCACGATTTCAATCGTCTTTTAATGTCCCAGAGAGTCTCCATATCAAATTTGAACTTACAAGTTTCTTTCCACTCTGATAGTGGTTGCAATCATGTTTACTAAATTAACTGAGACCTGTATGTAAACAATTATTCTAACAACCACGCTTTATATCAGATTGTTGGCATCGTACTGGGCAGTGGTTAGCATAATACGGTTTGGTAAATCGAGAGCTTTCCAACGACTGGCGAACGTTTTTTGTACAGTTCCGTAGCCACGATTTGGTTGCAAGCGATAATCATCAGAACAAAACAAGCGGCATTGTTTACTACATCAATTAATAACATTAATAAGTATAAAATGGCGACATGTATACCAAGAACAAGTAGGTACGAAAGAAATGCGTGATAAATCGAGAGTTTTCCAACGAATGGTGAACGATTTCTGACCGTTGAAAACTTAGGAAGTTTCATTTCCCTAGAAACGGCTTGGTTGTACGTGAAAATCATTAGAAATCAACTGTAACGCTTTTTTATAACGCAACGCTTTTCGAGTCCATGTGCCAAAGTAAAGACATAAAATGTCAAAATTGACTTCAAAGCAGTTGCTCAAAACGAACGTTTAAACTCCTTTTTTCATATTTTTACCATTTTTTATTGCCATTCTCAGCAAACTCATGCACAACCTGTAAGTATATGCGTCCCAGTAATGCGTGCATTACAGTAACATAACATAATACTATTTACGTTACATTTTTTTTTAAATTTGAATGCGAAGAAATTGTAAACTTCCAATTTTATAGCAAAACGAATTGTTCCAACGATCCAACGATTTAAAAACGCTTTTGGATTTTAACTTTTTTTTCTCATTATTATAGAATTTTTTAGAAAATTTTAATGAAATATAAGTACATTTTTGAACATCATATTGTGCATATTTTTTTGATCTTCTAGTTGAACATTGCATAATTTTTTTGACTAAAACTCTGCTTAAAAAAAAAAAAAAAAAAAAAAAATATATATATATATATATATATATATATATATATATATATATATATATATATATATATATATATATATATATATATATATATATATATATGTATACAGGGTGTCCCATCTAAACGGGCCCATCGGGATATTACAGCCTTACGGTGCGAGCTATCGAAAAATTGAACTGAACCTTTTTTATAGTATTTCAACTCAGCTTTACGATGCGGAAGTCCGATTTTTATTTTTCCATGTTTTAAGCCTAGTACGCACTGGGATTCATTGTTCGGACTCTCTGTTGCAGACGCTCGGATTCATGTCTCAGATTCTTTGCCCCGCGACATTGTCGCTCTGCAAATCGTGTACCTACGCATCTAGTTTGAATCTGAGCCATGTCGAACGAGGTCGCGCTTTCGGGGATTGCAGTAGCACTTTACATAGCTCTACGGAGTAAAAAAAATGCTACTAAAAAAAAGCCACCGCGTTGGTGGATGCGTGGACCCTTCATTAACACTCAGTTTTTTTAACGGTTTTTCCCATATCGTGAGGCCATATCTTTTGTGGAGGGGCCACAAAGCTGCTGCAGCCTGCAGGACATCATAAGCAAGGGGGGAGGAGGTTCCGAGAGTGTCTAGAGTAGAGATGAGAGTGTGACCTGAACTGAAGCAAGCTGTTTAGAAGACTAGAAGAAGAAGAAGAAGGCAAACAATTATTACATGATGTTGTATTATATCTGCATTAGATAGCCAACCACTAAGAAGGGTGTAATGGTGCTTCATGGGTCAATTCTAGAGCTAATTTCTGATCGAAAGTACTTGTTAGAGATTTATTTTAATGCTTTGTTTTTCTGAG
The DNA here is from genome assembly GCA_030762985.1 of Adelphocoris suturalis. Classification (NCBI taxonomy): domain Eukaryota; kingdom Metazoa; phylum Arthropoda; class Insecta; order Hemiptera; family Miridae; genus Adelphocoris; species Adelphocoris suturalis. The sequence continues at coordinate 112,858,640 of CM061042.1, forward strand.
TAATTTCATTTTTAAGATATGTTTTCTACCTTCAAACGACCATAACTCCACTTGAGATCACTGTAAAATCAAAAATATGACAACCGTTGGAAACAGCGTTAATTGGATAATCCAGCTATTTGATGTCAAATCGATTTTATAAGACGACTTAATAAGTTAGTAAAAAGTTCCAGTCATGCAGCATGATCGTATGAGCGGATTTTCGTAAATTATCTTAGTATATTTTGTTAAATTGTTTTGAAAATTTAGGATTTTAATTGGGAAGAAATGTTCACTACCGATTTTGTGGCAAATAAACTTGTCCTAAATAATTTTCGGCAATTCAAAAAATGTTTTAGCGAATTTTTCAAAAAAAAAAAAAAAATGAAGCTATTTTTGATTTTTAGCTTTTTTTTAGCTGTTTTTATCCATTTTTGACAAATATTAATGAAATTTAAGTACCTACTTTTTTCAGCATAAATTTCTTGTTTTTCTAGTTTATCTATACTATTAATAAGAATGAAACTCCGTCTGTCGCTCTGTCTGTCGTGTCTATGCACGGCCAAACGGCTGAGTGGGGGGAGTCTACGAGTGGGGGGATCTTTTTGGGATTTTCCGATAGGGTGTATAAGCGAATTTAAAATTTTCTAATCCCACCCGAACCATGGGCCGTAGGGCGGGAGGGGGGTCGAAGTAATAATTAATGTGCGCTTTTTGGACTTCCCCGCTTCCCCTACCCCTCTAAACGGCCGTTGACAATTCCGGAAAAATACGGGTTTCGTAGGTTTTCCTACGAGGAAGACGACGGCGCGATCGGATCGCGAAAAAAGTATCGGGAAATGCGTTAAAAAAATGCGAGAGTACGGACCCGTTTTCTCGAAAAGTCCGCCGAAAAACTTGGTTTTTTCCGATTAAAATATACCCCATAAAGGTACGTTTTTCGGAACGGTTTTCGCGGGCGAAATACAGCTTTGATCCCGCCGAATCTGAATCCGAAGTCGGATATCGAAAAAAGTGACGGAAAGTAGGTCAAATTGGGAGGGGAATTGCGAGGGAAGCCTTTAACATCAGAAATTAATCGACCACGGGCCGCCGTTACACAACGTTGCTTACCTGAAGGGACCCTCACAGGGGGGTTCCCATTTGCACTTCTACGCAATACCTTGCGAGCGAAGCGAGAGCCATTTCAAATAATAAATACGGACTTTGTCCTACACATATACAGGTATACCTTGCGAGCGAAGCGAGCAACATCCCCGAATAAACTTTTCGTGGTTCCACGTAGTTTCTAAGATTTAATTTGTTTGTAAGAATTCCCAACTGAAAAAAACGTCTGCCAAGTTGGGTGGGCAGTACAACATTCCCTAATAAACTTTTCGTGGTTCCACGTAGTTTTATAAGAATTAATTTGTTTGTAAGAATTTCCAACAGAAAAAAACGTCTGCCAAGTTGGGTGGGCAGTATAACTTCCTCAAGCGAGCGTAGCGAGCAGCATCCCCTACAGAAGTTAAACCTACCCTTAGGGATCTACCGTTTGCGAGCAAAGTGAGTAAAATTCCCTAAATGCCATACTTTGCGAGCGAAGCGAGCAACATTTTCTACATGCCAGACTTTGCGAGCGAAGCGAGCAACATATCCTACATGCCAGACTTTGCGAGCAAAGCGAGCAATATTCCCTACACGCCACACGTTGCGAGCGAAGCGAGCAACTTAATGGGGGGTCCGGGGGGCTTGCCCCCCGGCTGGACGTGGAGGCGAGCGTAGCGAGCCGGAGCGGCTAGTTGTTAATAAAGTTCTTTGGGCTAAAATTCTGTTAAAAAAAAAAAAAATAAAATAAAAAAAAAATAAATAAATAAATAAATTAATTAACAATTTTTACCTGATTTTAGCTACAAGCATAACAACGATACCCACAAAGCGATAACAACGAAGATACACCGGTGAGAGTCCCACTTTGTTCGATATTCACGTACGCACTGACTCAATGTTGCGCGACATTGTGTAAAGAATCCCATTCCGATGGGATTCATGGATTCAAAAAATACTAAAACGCAACACACGAGATACAAGACTCAATGTCGCGGAGCGTCCCGGATGCAAGAAAATGAGTCCGAGACGCAGCTCCGCGACAAAGAATCCCAGTGCGTACTAGGCTTTAGGGACTCAAATCATTGATTGAAACTTACGGTTTCCTCTTGACCCCCCCTTTTTTATTGCTTTTTTCGATTTTAGGTTGAATTTTGAACAGAAAATGGCTCTTTGAAATTTTGTTTTTGGGGCTTCGTTTCTGAGTTATTCCACTTTTTGCGGAAGTCCGATTTTTATTTTTCCATGTCTCAAATCATTGATTGAAACTTACGGTTTCCTCTTGGCCCCCCTTTTTTATTGCTTTTTCCGATTCTAGGTTGAATTTGGAACAGAAAATGCCTCCTTGAAATTTTGTTTTTGGGGCTTCGTTTCTGAGTTATTCCACTTTTTTGCGAAATACAGAAAATCGCCGATTTCTTTCAGACATTACCGACACTTTCTTACTATTTTTATCTTCAATTTTTGAGATGTTCACCACACTATTGAAATCAGCATTAAACTATCTATCATCAGACCCCAGCGTCCATAATCAACAATCACCATCAGGGGGATGACAGTACACTTGAACCGCTTACGATTTTAAAAAAGTTTTCCAAATCGTCGTTTGAAAAAAAAAAAAAAAAAAAAAAAAAAAAAACCCCCTCAAACTGTTCAGTACACACAGAATCACTGTTCAGAATACAGTTTAAAAAATGTACCACAAGGAGACTTCCAGTCAGTTGTGTTGTGATAAATCGAAAATGCCACCTGCTCCTTCTGCAGCCTCTGCTCCTTCTCCTGCAAACTGTATTCAAGGGTCAAGAAAACAACAGCTTCTTGATACTTATTGTTCAGTCTACACTATGATCTTTATTATTTAAAGAACCTTACATTAGTCCAGAATACGGCGTCTCATACGTTCCTCTAATAAATGAGTAATCTAGTACTGAACGGTTTGAGGGGGGTTTTTTTTTTCAAACGACGATTTGGAAAACTTTTTAAATCGTAAGCGGTTCAAGTGTAATGTCATCCCTCTGATGGTGATTGTTGATTATGGACGCTGGGGTATGATGATAGATAGTTTAATGCTGATTTCAAAAGTGTGGTGAACATCTCAAAAATTGAAGATAAAAATAGTAAGAAAGTGTCGGTAATGTCTGAAAGAAATCGGCGATTTTCTGTATTTCGCAAAAAGTGGAATAACTCAGAAACGAAGCCCCAAAAACAAATTTTCAAGGAGGCATTTTCTGTTCCAAATTCAACCTAGAATTGGAAAAAACAATATAAAAGGGGGGGTCAAGAGGAAACCGTAAGTTTCAATCAACGATTTGAGACATGGAAAAATAAAAATCGGACTTCCGCAAAAAAAGGAATAACTCAGAAACGAAGCCCCAAAAAGAAAATTTCACCGAGGCATTTTCTGTTCCAAATTCAACCTAAAATCGAAAAAAGCAATAAAAAAGGGGGGTCAAGAGGAAACCGTAAGTTTCAATCAATGATTTGAGTCCCTAAAACATGGAAAAATAGAAATCGGACTTCCGCATCGTAAAGGTAATACTGTAAAAATGTAAAGAAAGGTACTGTAAAAAAAGGTAAATACTATAAAAAAGGTTCAGTTCAATTTTTCGATAGCTCGCACCGTAAGGCTGTAATATCCCGATGGGCCCGTTTAGATGGGACACCCTAGTTCTTGACCGCTATGTACAGATCATATTCGGTGTAGGGCTCTTGAGAGTCGGTCTGTGGGAAAAAATTACTCAGATTTCCATGCCAACGTTTCGTTCTATTTATAGAACCTCTTCAGGGCTAAAAGAATGATACCATTGATCGAAACAACTGCAAACATAAGTGCTATAAATCTTAGCTATCTACATAAAAATATTGATATACTATTGTGGAAAAATCTGGAAAAATAACATGGATCTATGATCATAACAAAACTATTGAGGCATTAGCAGAAGGAAAATGTTGAATAATATAGTGACATGCCTTGAAAACGGGGATTACATATAATTATTGCACATAGAGATGCGTCCCAGAGGATTGACATTGACACAAAGCAATAGATAAAGGGCATGGATACTATAAGAGGGCAAGGATTGAATAACATGGAACTATTTTTGATCCATGAAGATCGCAAGTTAAAATAGAACAAACATTAATTCCGTAGTGGCTTAATTTGTTACTAAACTTCTACTTACAAATATTTTTATTTTAATGAGGAATAACATACATGAGCTGTGACTAGATATTTGATACAAATGTAGGGTAAACGTTTTTTTGTTGTTATAGTGTGGACTGATATACATGAGCTATGACTGGGTACTAAGTTAGGAATCTGTATAATCTATATGTAGTTATTTATGTATAATGTTAGAATAAATTTAGCTAAGGCTATCAATATCGGTCTTCTTGTTACAACAATTAGGCGATGAGTTCTTTGATTTTGCGTTTAGAATCATTATTTTCAGAATCCAGAATTTTCGCATTTTCAAAATCAAAATGATGTCCTTCAGTAATAGAGTGCTCAGTCAAACCACAGGTGATTTTTAATTGGTTGACATCAGACCTACCTATGTCCTGAAATCCTATTTTTAAGATATTGCTTGGTTTCTCCAATGTAGGTAAGTAGTGCTGCAATTTTTACAAGGAATGGAATAGACTATTTTACTTCTAGTTGAATTTGAAACGGGAGATTTAAGTTGGCTATACACTAAGTTGTTCAGAGTTTTTTTTGTTTTTATAAGCAATTTCACCATTAATTTCATTTGAAAATGATTTGGTTAACTGTTCAGAGAGGCCTTTTATGTACACCATTCCCCTATAACCAGAACTATTTTGCATTGGTTGATTGGGTCCATCCCTAGATGGAGGTATTCAAGATGTGGAGTGAGATAATATTGGAAAAATAGCTAGATTGGTGTTTATAGTTATGATTATATGGAGCTAATTGAACTGTATTTGGATTACTGTTTGAACTACTATGAATATATATATATATATATATATATATATATATATATATATATATATATATATATATATATATATATATATATATTTATTTATTTATTTATAAAAGTTGATGGTTCTACTGAACTATATATGAATGATTAGTAATTTAGGAAAGAAATTTCACAGATAAAAGACGAAAAAATGGAAAATCTGCAAAAAATCTGCAAAAAGTGCACTGATGCACATGCATTCTATGTTGGTAAAGCTACCACACTCAATCTGCGCATGAACAATCACAGAGCATCTATCACCCGAACCCAGCAACTCCCAGTTAAAATACATGCGACGTCCCATAATGCCACGTTCGACCAGTGCTTTGGGGTGAAAGTTTTAAGAAAGTTGCCAGATACGGCTAATGATAGATTGCTCCAGCAATCAGAAAGAGCTCACAGATTAATACTTGGAGCAAATCGATCACCTGGCCTCAATCTAAACGATTAACTCAAGGTATTGAACACTACAAAAATTAATAATCGTTTCAGCCAGCATCTTAGCCTTGGATACGAGTTTTTCCCAAGCAATCAGGACGCAAGAAAACAATCATTTCTCCTACTAGGTATATTCTATATCTGTGACCAAGATTTTCATCGAAATATTAGATTTTCGATTCTTTCGTCTTTTATCTGTGAAATTTCTTTCCTAAATTACTAATCATTCATATATATATATATATATATATATATATATATATATATATATATATATATATATATATATATATATATATATATATATATATATATATATATATATATATATATATATATATATATATATATATATATATATATATATATATATATATATATATATATAAAATGCTAGCCGTTTAAGTATAGCCTTTTTTAGTGTTTTTCCAAGTACATTTGTGAAATTTGAGCAATTCAATCTGATCAACAATTTCTAGCCAAGGAACTCATCCTTTCATTTAGAAAGCATGATTTTTTTGGGGGCATGAACGGAATTTTCATCTCAATCCTAAGAAGAGTTATATCGTTTGGAATGATACACACACACACACACACACACACACACACACACACACACACACACACACACAGAAATTAAAAAGCGTTGAACTCTAGGATTCGTTTCAGAATGCCTCAAAACGGGTTTCAATGAAGAAATTTTTGGAGCCATCGCAAAAGCTTCATTGTTTACAAAAGATCGGTTAAACGTTGATTCTTAAATATATTCAGCACGGTTAGATCATCATCAGTAACGAACGGTAACTCTATTCTTATTGGTTATTGTTTGTTCCTGGTGATGACCTAAGAGATAGATCGAACGTTGTAATTCTATATTCCGTGGAAATACTACGTTTTTCATCGACTTCCGTTGATTTCATTAAAATGGGTTTCCACGACTTCGTCGCGAATGATTTAGTTCTCCATACACTCATGGTAACATGTAATAATTATACGATCTCGTTTAAAGGTGAAGATGTAATGGGAGTTCTGTACTTACCACAACAAAAGAACAGTAATACGCGTTTTCCTTTCATTTTAGGTTGGTATTAAGACTGAATTTTGAAGCCAGTGACATTTTATTTTATACTATCTGCCAATGTGGTTCGATAACAGCGAATACAACTCCAAGAAATAATATCTACATACCACTTATTTAAAAGATTAATGTAGGAGGAAATGAATTTATTTGCAGTATTTTCCTGTTTTCGTTTCGGGACAAGAGCGGTACTTAAATGAACTGATAAGGATTGATCAGGAATCGCACTTACTGACTCCTGTGAGCTGCATTTTCATCTTCAACAGAATAATTAAAAACATACACCATTATACCTTAAATACGTTACTGATAACTACACCAAAATAATTATTACAATTGCTTTACTAATATTTACTAAGGTATGTAATAAATAAAACACTCGAAGATATGATGATACAAGTGTACCTGAGTATTGATAGGTAAAAGTACCTGGGGAGATATACCTAAGCTCGAAACAGCGAAAAAAAAGTTCTAGTCTTGCAGCATGATCGTTTGAGCAAATTTTAGTAAATTATTGTACGAGTATTATATGTAGTTATTTAAATTGTTTTGAAATTTGAGTACTTTGAACACAAAGCAATGGTTAACTAAGTACCTATATAATATGTGAAAAATCTCTCGTACTAAATTTAAATCCGATATTCAAACAGAAACATTGCATTTAAGCGTTTTTTGCAGTTTGTATTTATTTTTCAGCACTTATTAATGCAATTTATGTATGTCAGCATAATTTTTTAAATTTCTAGTTATAGTTGATAAACTTCTTTTCAGATAGTACTCTGCTAAATTTAAATCAGCCAAATAACTTCTGGTCGAAGAATGAGTTTATTATTTCGTCAATCTTGAAAACAACTAGTTTCGCCTGTTCCTTTGTATTCATTTTCCTACCACTATGATATGTCTCAATCGGGCTCCGAACTAACAAGGTCAGCCGCTAGGAGCGCTAGGGGACGAGGAACCTAAGGAAAATGGTGGTTGACACAATTTTCTCGCTAGTTGATACACTGCGTCACCCCTTTTGGTTGTACAATTCGTTCCCCGCACCATCAATCTCATCAATACTAGTAAAAACTGAGAATTATATTATTAATAAATGAAATAATATAATAATGAAACAACAAAAACAATAAAAACAGGGGAAAACAACATGTTTCTACCAAGACTTCCCTTTTTGGCAACATAAGAAGAGCAAATTGGTAAGGTCCTAGTTACGTGCTGCACTCTACTTCTAGCTTTTCATAGCCCCATTGTTTGTTATATGCACTTGGGTCAATATCTTCCAAGCGTTTATAGCTGTGTGTTAGGCGTATTCTTTGCCGAATGTGAGTATATTATCCATCATTCAAGATTAACTGAAAAATTACATTACTTTTTGTAATTTGGAGATTGTAGGAAAAGAGAAGTAGTTACAAGAATGGGTTTTATTATGAATCAATTTATTATTCATGCACAATTAGTAGATATAGTGAACAAGTGAGATGTATGTATCATATTGGTAGAGAACAGTTTAAAAAGGGATCTGTATTGGTCCCAGAACTTGTGAACTGGTGCAATATGAACTGGTGTAATTCTATTCTTTAAAACCTGATGTGGGTCTTACTGGCGAAAATAGTTGTTTTGAGGATGGGTGAATAAATGAACTTTATTTTTGAAGAAATCTAATACCTGTCACCCTCACTACACAAAATAATGAAATAGTTTATTATGTTTATGCTTCTCCTCCTTTTTCTGAGCTCATATAAAACTTAAAGCTCATGTAATGACTGAGCTCATGTAATGGCTTTCTCCAAGACTCTGGCTCGTCAAGGAGGCGCCGGATGGTATATATTCGGTTTTTTCAATTTTTCTCAGTCAATAGCGGACCGACTTTGATGATTCTTGCGGCAATCTACTGGTTTTGAAGTTCTCCATTGGGTCGTTCCTCCTAAATTTTCAAATTCCATCATTTTCAAATTTAGATACCATTTAACAATTCTATTTTAAAATTTCAGAGGAACAATCTTATGGGAAATTTCAAAACCCGTAAATTGCCGCAAGAATCATTGAAATCAGTCAATTATTGGCAGAGAATAGTTGAATAAGCCGTTTGGTTGTATTTTGAATTTGGAGGGAGCTTTTGGAAAGGCCCCAGTCAGTCTGCTTTCGGAGACCAGGGTTTCCAGGGTGTTAACAATTTGGGTTACTAACTTCCTAGGGGACAATTCTACATCTAATTTTCAACAAAACGTGCCTCTAAGAGGTTTTTTTTTAGAGGCATTGTTTTCAAGTTATTCACGATTTAAGATTTTTTTCGTGGTTTCAACCTTACATCACAAAATCGGCTATAACTTCCTTCCATATTGAGTAATATACAAATTTGAGGAAACCTTTGGAAAGAGCGTTAGATTTAAATTTTGATAGGCTAGCTTACGTGTGAAAATATGTGGATTTAGTAGTCACAAATTCACACCAAAGTAAAAAAATTGTGGAAACTTGAAAACCTTGTATTTTTTAAACCGCCGGATGGCATACAATAATCTCCTCGATTCCCGCGCACGTCACTGGAAAATCTTGGCCCAAATCTCACCTTTCCAAAGGTATAAATTTTACTATGCGAATAAAAGGAAAAACGTGTTTTTTTTCTTCTATGAAATCGAGGGTTTTTTGTGAAAAATGACCTTCAAAAAACTAGTTAGTTGAAGTGTAAAACTCATATTCATGTTTTGTAATTTTGGGGGAAGGCTCTAAGGGCCATGTCATACGAGCGCTATTGCCGTCGCGCTGATAGCGTCGCGTTAAAAACGCTCCAACCCGGCAATGGGGTTCTTATGGAGCATGTCATACGGACGCTAATGCCGTCGGCGAGTCCGCGTTAGCCGGACGCTGAGCGCTGCCAACGCGGACGGTCGCGCTAGCGACGCGGCGCACGTGACGCCGGGACCCTGTCAATGCAAATGCGCCCGAAAGACGCTACGTATGACAGGCACCTGGCGTTGGCGGGACGGCATCAACGCGACGCATTTGCCGTCGCGTATGACATACACGTTTTCCGGCGCTATCTCGACGGCATCTGCGCGACGGCAATAGCGCTCGTATGATATGGCCCTAAGTAGAACTCACGCGAGGCGCGACGCGCCGAGTTTTTCAACATACAAACATACTTCCCTGCACTGATGTGCTATGTAAAATAAAAACTGATTATACCGTTTGAAAGGTGAAATTTGGGCCAAGGTGTTTGTGGGTATTTAGGGAGTTATTGTGTGCCGTCCTGCGATTTAAAAAATCCAAGACTTTCAAGTTTTGACAATTTTTGCTTCCGAGTCTACCTAAAGGTAGCGGAAGCATTGTTTTCACTTTCGGGAGAAAAAAATTGTTGGTCTCCAAAATCAAATTTTCCACTCGCATTTTACGTTTTAGACCATTCTGAACAACTTGGGTTCCGTGTCTGTCTGACTGTCTGTGTGTCGTGTGTCCGCAAATCCTTGTAACAAGCTTAGTTTCCACAGTAGACGGTAGTAGAGGGAAAAGGTATGTTCTGGCGCAGGGACCAACACGGCGCAGAATACTAACCCGCACGACTCATGATACTAACCCGCATAGCACATGACACCTTCACAACGCATAAATTGAAATTTTCTGTACATTTGTCCGTTTATCGTAAGATCAATAAATAATAATGCATCGACCGAGAATCGAACAGGCGACCTCCCGGTCACCAGACAAGTGCTTTAGCCAATTGACCATGACGCCAGATAGTCAGCGTTGAATATAAGTGTTTCATACGATGAATGCAGCTTTTGATCACCCATCCCTAATGTAATATATTAGAACAACGGTCAAATAAAGTTATGTGCTGTTTATACTCAAATTGGATTATTAAGAACTGAAAATGCGTATATATAAATCACAAATGTCAGCACTCTCTCGGTATCATTCCATTTTATACCTCTCGAAGAACCCGATCTTCCCATTTCCTACATTAATGCTAAGTGAATTTCTTTGTTTATCGTCTATTCTTCATAAAATAGTTCACTAGCTCACAGTAATCTCTCTCCTTCCATTCGGACACCAAATTAATTTGTCATGGGCCAACTATTGGTGGAGTTTGTCAAATTATATGTATATGTAGTATGCATCAGTTCAAAATTCATAAAATTTGAAAAATTGTCACTGTTATGCTTAAGAAGAGAGTACCCCCACCAGAAAATTTTTTTGAAAAAAGACCTTGAAAAACTAGCAGTTTTTGAGGTTATAGACCCATATGAAAAACATAATTTTTATTTACACAAATTTTAGCTTGGTTACCAAACATCCATGTACACAAAAAAATAATAATAAAAAAGATTATAGGTAAGTAATTTTTTTGGCAAAATTATATCGAAAAAGGCAGGGAATGAAACATAAAACGCTGGAGAACTTCAGTCCTCGTGATGTAATATTATTTATAAATTATACATTTATATTGTAAACACAGGATTAAATAATAATACACTCTTTATTTGTTCAATTTACTTTAGAAGTAAACAACCATTTAATAACTAACGATGAAATTAAATGAACGAAGTACATTTTTGATTAAAGATGAAAATACAAATAAAATATTACCTTGTTAAACATTTTTTGTCTATTACTGGTAAATGTGAAACAGTGAATAATTCACTTCAGTCGAAAAACACTGGTTGCAATCATTTAAGAAAGTTTCTTTCTTCGTCGAAACAGTAGAGTAGGTTGATTATGTGTTATGGCTATTGAGTATGTATTGTTACCGTTACCAAAAGTGGTAAACGAGAGACAAATATGGTAGGTTCCTACCGTAACTTGTTAAATAAACTGATGAACACAAACTTATCCCTATTAATTAAAATTGCATTCCTTACCTGCTGCAAGAACAATGTTATCGTCCATGCTCGTTTCTGGACGGAGCTAAACTCCAACACTAAAAAAAAAAACTTTAGTTCGCATTTAACATGAAGTTTGGTTTCTACTGCTCTTCTCAGGGCCGCCACATGGGGGGGGGGGGGGGGGGGCAAGTGGGTACTGTTGCCCCGGGCCCGGGCCGAGGGGGGGCCCGGTCCGGTCCTGAATTTATTAAATAAAGTACCTATTTTAGAATTTTTAGGCCTACATAAAACAGAATGTATTACACTTGACGGGCCCTGATCAGATTATATTTGATTTACTACACCAGACTGTTTCTCTTAAACAGTTGCGATGATTGCGATGGCCCAAAATATTACTCTTTACCCTTTACCGTCTTTACCAGTAGGCACTCGGCTGAAGACTTGGGAGAGAGCATCCATGGGCCAAGAAAGGTTGAATTCCCTTGCCATTCTCAGCATTAAGCAAAAGTTAGCATCCAAATTTTACTTTTCTAAGGTTATTAAGGAATTTTCACTTAAAAAGGCACGAAAGGTTTAAGTGTTTTGTCTTGTATTTTTCAAATGGAATACACTTTTCCTCACTTCACTTTATTAGTTTTAAAATGTTTCATTTTATAAAACATGAAATTATAGCCTATTACAGTTTTCTATATTTAAAAAGTTTTCCACAATTATAATTACAATTACAGAATGCTATTATAACTCAACAAAACAAATTTCTCATTTTACTAATTCATATTTTTGATAGTTTTTCACTAAATAATTCTTGTATCTTTTGTTCTTATAAATCTAATTATTTACTGCATAGCTTCATTACAAGTAGATAAACTGTAATAAAACAATTATATTTTTGTAGATTTTTATTTTATTTTTTTCCAAAATTAATAAATGTATTCTTTCAAACATAATTATTGTTTCAATTAATTCCTTCAGCCATCTTGTATACAGAGACTTTCCTTTTTAATCCGTCCATAACATTAAAATAAAGTTAATTGTATGTGTTGATTAATGATTATATGAAATTTAGTCAATCAGAATTTCTGCTACAATCGTCCGATTGAGGAATGAGTAAATTGGAACTTCTCTGAATACGCCCTCTATTCACAAACAATTGTATTTAAAGTAGTTAAAATAAAAATCCTATGACTGATTGGATATAGAATTTTTGTTTCAAGGTAAGTTATGGCATTTTTATGGTTTTGTAATTGGGTGGTACTTACTAGAGTATGAATACTTGAATTTTCAATTCTTAAGTTACACTTTACTTTTGATTAAATGTTGAATAAAACGTAGTGAAGTAGTAAGAGTTCAGCCCCTCAAGTGTTCTTATTCAAACACTGAACCTTGGTAGGAAGTATAAATGATTTTTCGTTTGGTTAGAGAAGGTTTAATAGTTTTTTTTTTAACAATTATCATAGCCATCTCTAGTAAAAGTGGCGCGACAAAAAAAAAAAAAAAAAAGGGGGGGGGGGGGGGGGCCAGAATCTGGTCCCGGGCCCGACTTGGAGATGTTGCTGCCCTGGCTCTTCTACTCACAAAAGGGCGACGATGGACGACAGCACGACACGGACTCAACGCCACCGTTACCAACCTGCTTTGATGACTTTTCCCTCAAGCGCTTCTGGAAATCTTAGAGTTTACCGACAAAAATTCTGTTTTTAATTTTAACGGACCCACGTAAATCTCCGATTGATAACGCGTGGCACCTACGCAGTTTGTAGGCCTACTAAAATTCAAACGAAAAAATTAGTAAATTGACCGAGACAGATTAGTAAAACTGGTACCTATCATCCCAGTTTCCCCACAGTATAAAGTTCCTTCATCTATACTCGTATTTTTGTCAACCTACAAGCGCGACGGCGTGTATCTATTCTGACGTTCCCTCGCAAGAATTTGTTTCTTCTGCCTCTCGGGGGGGGGGGGGGGGGGGGGGGGCGTCCCTGATCTAAAATAATTTTAATGAAACCCATTTTAATGAAATGTAACGCAGTAGATTAAAAACATTGTATATTTCCACGAAACATCGACTTAACCATTATTGTATGTACTTCGTGGAACTATACAACTTTTTCAATCGACTTCCGTAGACTTATTAAAATGGGTTTCCACAACTTTGACACGAGTGATTTAGATCTCCGGACTCTCTGGGTAACACATGATAATTATGCGATCTCGTTCAAGGTTGAAGTTGTAATGGTAGTTGAGTACTTACCACAAAAAAATAACAGCAATACACGTTTTCCTTTCATTTCATGAATTAGGACTGAATTTTGAAACGAGTAAAAATTTTTTTTTATACTATCTGCCCATGTTGAGCGATAAGAATGAAAACAACAACAAGATATAATCTCTAGCACAAATTTGTGGTGTGGAGGTGTGTTGATATTGGACGGTTTTCCGCCACATAGGTACAATGCTATTGGTTACGTTATTCGTCGTATCTTATCTCGTAAGATATATGGTTATTAAACGTAGGAACAAATAAATCTGAATGCAGGTCCTCATTGTTTATGGTCCCGTAACTGAGAGCAATAGGGAAAATACACTGCCAAGGAAATGGCACATGAGCTTCCTCGTGACCTTCACAGTACGTCACCATTAAATTCCAGAAATCTAGAAACGACCGGTTCTGGAATCAGGGAATTAATAAGGTGGGAAATTGGAAGCTGAATGGTACATATAATAAATGAAATTAATAAGAAAAATTTTGATTTTAATATGGAACCGTAACATAAACATCACTTTCGAGCATGCGCCTAGCGTACCGCTGCTGATAATCGCGAAGAATGTGATACGGGACCTCAAGAAACCTTGCCCGCATCATCCCTGAAAATCTGACCGAAATCCGTTCACAATTGCCTGAGTTATGACCGAAACAAGAAAATTTTGTTTGCGCCTGCGCAGAGGCTACCGTTGATTCGATCATGACAGAACTCATAGGGGACCATGTAAAGCTATACCCGCACGATCCCTAAAAATTTGAAGAAAATCGCATCAAAATTGTGGAAATACGGCTGTTGCAAGGACCGTAACAAGAATATTTAGCTCACGCATGCGCAGAGCGTACCGCTAATGCGATTATGATGATTGTCTTATGGGACCTCAAGGGACCTTACCCACATCATCCCTGAAAATCTGATCGAAATCCGTTCAACATTGACCGAGTTATGACCGTCACAAGGAATTCACGTTAGCGCCTGCGCAGAAGCTACCATTGATTTGATCATGATGAAGTTGATAGGGGACCATCTAGAGCTTAACCCGCATGATCCCTGAAAATTTGGTTAAAATCGGATCAAAATTGTGGAAGTTATGGCTGTTACAAGGAAATGTGGAAGGACAGACAGACAGATAGACAGACAGACACGGAACCAAATTTGTTCACGAGGCTCTGAAACGCAAAATGCGAGTGGAAATTTTGATTTTGGAGCAAAAAATTTTTTTTCATTTCGAAAGTGAAAACAAAGCTTCCGCTGCCTTGCAGTCTCGGAAGCAATAGTGGCAGATTTCGTTGGAAACCCCACTGGGTTGCCTATACTCGTATGTCCTTGTGGGACATACATGTAATAGCAGGTGTGCAAGAGCTGGATTGACGGGAAAGGCGGCTATCTCCAACTCAACGTTACTACTGCACTATTGGAGAGGAAACACTTGAGTAAATAAGGTGCTTACTGTCTTCGATAAGCTTGATAAGTTTGATAAAATAAACTGCAACAGGAAACGTTGATTTTAGAGATTCCCGGGTAGTGAAGGGGTTTCTTTTGGAGGACTTGTTGGCAAAAGGGGGAAAGAACCGTATTATGAACTCACAAACAGAAATCGACAAAGGTAAAGAAATCACTTACCGTGGGTCAGAGCCGGAATCCTCGTCTGTCTGTGTTGAGAGGTTCTGCGTTGCTTCTGGGCTGAAATATTTGGGTAGCAATACGTTACTCCGAATGAGTGGCGAGTTGAAGACTCTTACTTTTGTGTTACGTTTCTTTCTGAGATCACTGCAGGTGATTTCTCTAATTTTAATGAGTTGAAAAGCGAATCAGTGGTTCCTTACACACCAAGGAAAGGCATTGCTAGCAAGCTATTTGCGTTACTTTGCAAGAGGGAACCAGGTAGTTGCTAAAGGAAACATTATGTACTGAAAACGAACATGTGTAATAACTGCTAAACAGAAACGCACAATACAAAATATGAAAAGTAATACAAATGAAAGAAATGCGTTGCTAGGATAAGATAGTTGCTTTACATCTACCAACCTCCAGTTAACTGACTGGGCGAGTCTATACAAAATGATTACGTATGAACAAAATGTGTTGCTTATGATATTAGTTTATTTACAAGGATAAAAGTTCCTTTCAAAGTGTTGCTTTCGAATGAGTAGCTTTCTTAGACGATAAAAGGCTAATTTTGTTACTACACGAAAGGTTTACCTTAACATAAGGAGAAGCGGATTGCTTTGTGTAAAATACAATAGTTACTTTGGCAAGAAATGGATTACTTATAGTCAACCTGAAGGGTTGAATTGAATGAACAGAAATGGATTGCTTTGATGTAATACGACAAGAAGTTACGCGCTTACTCTCTAAACACAATAGGGTTGCTTTCTGAAAACGTTGCTAACTAAAAAGTTGCTTTGAATAATACAGTATACGATGCAAAGCTTGCCGACTTACCCTAGTTGCTCTGAACCAAAAGTAAAAGAAATTCGTTGCTTCGAAAAACAAGATAACAAGAAGATTCCTTCTACAAAACCCTAGTTACTCGTGAGTGTCGGTAGTTAATTTGGAAATTCGTTTCTTTGAACGACAAAGGTATAAAAGATCAACAATGAGAATTAATATTACTGTACCTATTTGCTCTTGAGCAACAATAACTTCTCTTTAATTCGTTTCTTTCGAAACACAAGAAAGATGATAAAAAGGAATGGGTTACTTCGACAATGTAGCAAGGACAGAAATATATATTGAGCTAAGTATCCTTGTGTCGCACAGTAGGCGGAAACGGCCTTTTTTGTGCAAAAACCAAGCTGGCAGGGGAGTACTGAGACTAACATGAAATTCGAATTTAGGATTGAAAATCGGCATTTCACATCGAAATAAAGAAGTCGATTAGACAACCAGTAGTCAACAAGATAGCTGGGAAAAAATATCGCGTTGCCCAACCACTGTTAGCGTGACATCAAAATTAAGGCAACCGTTCTCCCTGCTCCTTTTGGGTTAGCATCTTTGTTTACTACGGTAACGGGTGACGTTGATTTGAAGTCGCCAAAAACTCTCTATTATTTCGTTTCTTAGGGCCGGTTTATCAACGACATTTACCCAAATGGATAAGGGGGATTTATCATCTAAGGTATAGTGTTATCCCCCAGATAACACGATATGGGGTGTTTATCAATCCCTAGTTAAACCTTATCTGGCGTTTTGATTTATCTGGTCCCTGGACGGCTGGATAACTATTATAACTAGAGATTAATGAGATATCTAGAGCTTTCTAACCTCAAACAAGTTTATTTCTTTACAAAAATCTCATTTGAATCAAGTTTGATTGTCTTTATTTTTGTACCTTCCAATGGATATATTAGAGAATTTGTTTTCAAACATCAGCAACGGCGAAGCTATGTTCCACACCCAACTTGGAAGACGTTATCTATTTATTTATTTTGCTTCCGAGTCTTCCTATAGGTTTTCAAAGCATTGTTTTCACTTTCTGGAGAAAAAAAATTTTTGGTCTCCAAAATCAAAACTTCCACACGCTTTTAATGTTTTAGACCATTCTGAACAACTTTGGTTCTGTGCCTTACTGTCTGTCTGTGTGTGTGTGTGTGTGTCTGTCGTGTGGCCACGAATCCTTGAAACAAACGTATTTTCCACAGTTTTCATCCGATTTGGATGAAATTTTCAGGAAATGGGCGGGCTAAATTGTGAAAGGTCCCCTATCAGTTTCAACATTCTTGACTCAATACTTCACTCTTCGCATTCGCAAACGTAAATTCTACCAAGCATCATTTTCTCACGCTCTAGTCGTCTGATGTCGCTCAAATTTGGATGATAGGTGGGGAATAACGATTGGATTCTATCAGTTTCATTTTTGCTAAATCAAATCATTAATCTGCGCATGCGCAAACGTAATTTCCATTATGCTCCATTTTTGTCACCCTAATCATTCGATCTCGCTTAAATTTGGATGATAGTTGGAAGGAGACGATTTGATTATCCCATGTCAATTTCAACATGATTGAATCATTAATAGCTACTGCGCATGCGCCAATGTGAAATCCGTGTAACGACCTTAATTTTCGCAGTTTTCATCTGATTTTAATGAAATTGTCAGTAAATGTGCGGGTGCCTAATGTAATATGTAGATGGCCCGTACCCATTTCATTGTTCAACTCGTCAGTTCATTTTGTGCATGCGCGTACGTAAATTTCATTGAGTATACCTAATTGTTTTGTTTTTTAATTGACCACTTATGACGTTTCACGCTACTTCATGGTTTCTCTATTCCGCTATGGAACAATCATGAAATGTAAACGAGGAAGCAATGTGCCACACCCAACTTGGCAGACTTTTTTTTTCTTCTCTTAACTATGTAAAAAAAGGCCATTCGGTAGGCCATGCAAGTTCACCCACACGAGCAATATGATAATTTATTGTTCTCATTTGAAAAACGCACCTTTCGTGTCGCTACATATTTATTTTCCTGACCCCCAGCCATAAACTGTTAATTAATTGATAATTTTTCTACAAGTTGTAAGGCGGTGGGGTAGACAGAGAAATTCTCAAATAGTATGAATTCATTACCACATAAATTAAAAAAAGACAATGCAAATATTCTTCTGTATATATTAAATATATATTCCCATGTTTCTTACAAGTCAATACAATAGGCACCGATACATATTGAATGAAATATCAGCAATCCGGCATCAGGTAACTGCGTGTTTCAGCTAACGACTAGCCATTTCTAATCAACTGTAATATTCACATACTATATATGCCGTGGAATTGCATAAGCTATCATTCCATTTCACATTGGTGCTTCCTCCGTAACTCAGTGGAGAATAATAGTACTGCAAACACTTTTCATTCCTGAAACATCCAAAATAAACAAAACTCAGCATTATTTAAATTTAAGTTATAA